>ML868855.1:10385-20671 GCA_009831015.1 Picea engelmannii | reverse complement strand
TTTATCTTTTACCAGCTGCTTTTACCCCCTGGGCCTTTAGCCCCTTCTTCCCACAAGACAAGATGTAACCCTCAAAGGTCATCCTAATGGCCAGACTAGGGGAATGGGATGGATGAGCGGGGTATAAGATGTAAACATGATAATATGGTGGGAGCGAACGATGGCTCTACAAATCCCCCTTGGTGGCTAACCAAAACCCATGAATATCAGCTTGCTAAATCACCCAATCAATCACCCCAACAATGGTCAAGTGGATTAGTGTAAGATCCAAGTAGTCATTAGAAATGAAAGGAACCTAATGCATATATAAGAAGGTTATAACAATCAACTATGACACATACCATGATACCTCAGACCAATTACCTCATGGAGCAAGAGTCCTCTCAGATGCAAGGCCAGGCCTGTGGTGATGGAAACTGCTACTGCTGACAGGACAAGTCTGGTGAAGAAAGAAGAAAGATGGGCCCTCCAGGGCCATGCTCAATTCAATGCCGCTCTCGGTACTCCATGTCTAGGACCATGTGGGCCTCGAGACATGATCTCCTAGTTATCCCTAGATATCGGGGATAACACTAACAAACAAAGAACATTCGGAACCCACCAAGGCAGGGGAAGAGGAAGCTGAAGAACTTTATCGAGACGAGCCAGAAACCTCAGGAATTGTGCAGATCATTGAAGCAAGTAATATTATTCCTCCTGTTGTTTCAACAACATTAAGCAATCAAAGTAATCAAAGTCACCAAAGAATTCAGAGCATTTTCACTAGTAGTCCACCACATACTCAATCAGGAACCTAGGAAGATCTGTGGCAGAAGAGATGAGGCTCCCTATATTTAGGGGAGATGGATCCGAAGACCCTGACTAGCATTGCTTCCTATGTGAATCCATATGGAATATTAAGAATGTCACTGACGAAGCTATTAAAAGAAATCAGTTTAGTACAACTCTGAGGGATCAGGCACTGAGCTGGTACATGAAGCTTGTCCAAGGACTTACACAGCCTAAGACACTGAATGAGATCAAGAATGCACTGATTATAGATTTTAAGAAACCTAAGTTGGAGTCCTAATGTATTATAGAACTAAAGGAGATCAAGCAAAAGGTAGTCGAACCAGTTTGGGAGTTTGATCAGAGATTCAAGACCTTAACAAGCCGATTGACTTTTCAGATCCCAGATGAGTAGAACAAGGAATGGTTCAATTATGCCTTTTTACCACACATCAGAGTTCCTCTGATGAAAAATAAGATTGCTTTTCAATATGAGGCATTTGATATAACCATGAAGCTTGAATCAGCCCCTATGGGAGAATCCAGCTCAGGTATGAGTCAAATCTTGAGTTAGCTAACTAGCTTGTCTCTACATGTCGAAGATATGAAGAAAGACAAAAGAGAAGACATCTGCTGTGTCAGATGAAAATTAGAAGGCCATGACAAGGAGCATTGTCCCCTATTTCATGAATACTTGGCCTCTAGAGCTCCGAGTCCTTTGAAGCAGGTCACCCTACCCTGGTGCGAAGTATGCAGAAACAAACATCGTCCTGGTGAGTGCTATTACATGCAAAAATATGTTCAGACACCCACAAATTTGTATTTCACATTCTGCAAGTGAGTAGGGAGTGATGATAGGGATTGTAGGGCTTATGATCTCATGCACGAAAGGTCAAGCGATATATAAAAGATTCAAGGCGAAGCACAACAAGAAGAAAACACTACACAGTATAACTCCCCAGGAAGAGGAAACTTTAATCCTCATGGATTCAGAGGACAAGGACGAGGAGGACGTATGGGTCAAGGCCGAGGAAAGATCATATATTACAACTGTCTGCAACCAGGACACTTAGAAAAGGACTGTCAGAACCCTTGCACTACTTGCAGCTACTGTAGTTCATTTGAACATGTTATAGAAGATTGTCCTATGCTTCTAGATAATCTTCAGGAAAGACAAGGACCTCAGTAGAAACCACAAGTGAAACTGATATATGTTGAACCTCACGTAGAATACCCTAGATTCATTGTTATAACTAGAGGAGGTGTTGTTATAGGAGAATATAGACTGACCCAAGGGAAGACTACAGAAGACTCAGGAGTCAAGAATGTTGCAAAGAAGACCCTAAAGTTTGATGTAAAGAAAGAAATACAAGTATTTGAGGAGGCAAGAAAAGAGTTAAAAGAATATCAAGGTTCTTCCTCAAAGACATGACCAGAAGTAAGAGAATATGGAGTGCCTCTGGCATTCGATCAGTCTTCTTCACCTAAAGAACGAAAAGAGGTAAGAAAGCTCATGGAATTTTTATATACTTGTATTAATTTGATTCAAGATGAAAGCATTGTACAAGAGCTACAGAATTTAATCAAACAGTATGAGATAGGAAAGATAAACCCCTTACTAAATAGGGTAGTACACCAAATTGTAAAAAGGAGAAGGACAAATAAATAATTACACTTGAATGCTCAAATAGGAGAATATGATATAGACTATGTAGTCCTCGACTCAGGGTCAGAGGTCAATATCATGACGAAGCAAACCTAGGCACTGATGTGAAAACCAAAGTTCATCTATTCCCCTATCATGCTTAGGATGGCTAATTAGCAAGCTGTAAGTTCCTTTGGCAGACTGGAACATGTCCTGTGGACATTGACGGAGTAAAAACATTTGCCGATTTTGAGGTAATTGAGATAGTTGACGACAGTTGTCCTTACCCTGCGTTGTTAGGAATTGATTGGGCTTTCAATAATTCCACTGTGGTTGATTTAAAGAAAATACGTATGACATTTGAAAGAGATGGCCTTAGGTTCATTACACCTTTAGATCCAGATGAATATCAACGATACACCAAACCTATCAGAGAAGAAGACCATGCATATGAGCTAGAAAACATATACAAACTAAAAGCCAGACAACAGGATTACATCAATCCTACAGCCAATGGAAACCTAAGCTGGTGAAATGACAACGTTTTTTCATCAAATTCAGAAAAAGCATTGGAGAACTGGCAGAATAAAATGTATGAAGTATCTACAAGGAGATGTGCTAGACTAACCAGAGAAGTTTGCTAGATCAAAACAATAGTAAGTAACTTACCCACATTTGATGGTTTGAATCCTTTAGAAGCCTTCTTATCAGACTTCGAAGCAAGTGTACCAATAAAACAGATATTGTTGGCAATGGATGAGGCCCTGAAAGCCACACCACCAAGATGGTGGGGGACACACAAAATCACTATCACAGACTGGACACAATGTCATATTTTAATGACAGTGCAGTTCTCAGCCCAAGTAGAAGGCTGCGAAGTTCGGTACACAGGTCAAAGTTTCCCAAAGGACCATGTGTGAAAATACGAAGAGGCCTGGAGAAACATTCCTCAAGATAAATGGGTGCACAAATTCATCAACACACTGGACACGAGACCTATCAATTGGTACCTTCAAGCAGAGCTACACCTCGTCACTGCAGATTGGGAAGGTGTGACTCAGAATTTTGTAACCACCTTCTTATTTGAAATTCAATATCCTTTAGTAGATCAAGCACTACAGATTGTGAGACATAAATTATTTGAGGAAGCATCTAGCCTTCCCTTGGAACAAGAAGAGGATGAATGGTCTGCACCTCTCCAGAAACTACAAGGTTGTTACAACATTAATGCGGATGAAGACGATGATCCAAGAAAGGTGAACATCGCAGAAATAGAAGGTCGGAGAGATGTGAAAGGACCATAATTTCAACTACCATTCATTGGATAACCGATCAAGATCAAGAAGATCAATATTGGAACAGAGGAGACATTGAAGCTTTCCAATGTCAGATATTATTGGGATGTTGCTACCATTGACAAGATTGCAGAGTTGTTGCATGAGTATCGGGACTTATTTCCGACCAATTTCACTGATATGAAGGGTATCAAAGGGCCTATGGGAGATATGAGGTTCCCTTTGAAACTAAATGCAAAACCAATCAAACAAAGACCCTACAGATTGAACCCTAAATATAAATAGAAAATGAAGATTGATCTCAACAGAATGCTGGAAGCAGGTATTATAGAACCTGTCGAAGAATCAGATTGGATCATCCCTATAGTGGTGCAAGACAAGAAGACAGGTGAGATCAAGATCTCCGTAGATCTCAGGACGCTGAACGATGCTTACTTGCATGACCCCTTCCCTACACCATTCACTAACAAAGTGTTAGATAACGTGGGAAGCCAAGAGGTATATTCTTTTACAGATGGATTTTCAGGATACCATCAGATCCAGATTGCCAAGGAGGATCACCATAAGACCATGTTTTCCACATAATGGGGATCCTACCAATATACAGTGATGGCATTTTGATTGAAGAATGCCCTAGCCATCTTTTCCAGGGTGGTGGTCGAAGCATTCAAAGAGTTTTTGCATAAATTTATAGAAGCATATTTTGATGATTGGACTGTTTTTAGTGTGTTGAAAAACCATATTGAATATCCAAGGCTAATGTTGGACAAATGCAGGCAGTGTCAAATTTCTTTGAATCTGAATAAGTGCATCTTCTTCTTACCATTTGGAGTGTTGTTAGGACATTGTATGCAAGCAGGGATTGCTAGTAGATCCATCTAAAATTGCCATTATAGTTGATTTTCCCCCTCCTACTTAAGTCAAACAATTGCGTACTATGCTAGGACATACTGGATATTACAGGAAGTTCATCAAAGGATATGCCCAGATTACAGCACCCATGGAGAAGATTTTGAACAAGGACTGTCAGTTTAGTTGGCCAGAATAATGCCAGTAGAGATTTGACACACTAAAACGAAATATGGTTACTGCGCCTATTCTGGTCTTCCCAGATTGGAGCAAAGAATTTCATGTGCATGTCGATGCCTCGTCCATTGCATTGGGATTTGTGTTAGTACAACCAGGAATAGGAGACATTGACCACCCGTTAGCCTTTGCTAGCAGGAAGCTATTCACAGCTAAGATTAATTACACCACCACTGAGAGAGAAGGATTAGCCATGGTGTATGTGTTGTTGGGAGGACACTCTAAAATGTTTACTGATCACTCTATGCTTAATTACCTAGTCAACAAGCCAGTGTTGGGGGGGAGAATATGCAGATGGCTTCTGCTATTTCAGGAATATGATTTTGAAATTGTGGTTAAGATGGGACAAATGAACAAAGGTCCTGACCACATGTCAAGGTTGGAACTATAAATTCTAACCTTGTACAATGTCTACTGTAAACAGATATTCAGAAAAGAATAGAAAAGATACAATGGAAAATGCAAACATTACACAGATATTTTTCCCCTGGAAACCCAAACCGGGAAAACCAACATATATTATATTCATACATTGTGTTACATTGTTTACAATACAATATACATATAGGAGCCAGCGACATCCAAAACCCTAACCCAATGACCTGGATTAGGTTAAATAGAAAACCATCGGCAAAAACCATGTGTCGAAAAAACCACCTGAATACATGACACGTTTCTCGAGGTAGGTGTCACGTTTCCTGAGGAAAAAAAAAATTCGGGAGCACTGCCCACGGACCCCTACATGGGGGGCTCCACCCCCCTCTAAACCCCTACATGCCCGGTGCATACACTCAGACACTACTACTCGTGCAAATAATATAACACATACCCAACAGGAACATGGCGAAGAGTTGACTAGTTTGGAGGATACATTGTCGGATGCACAACTACTAGCCATTAGAAATACTGATGACCACTTCGCAAACATAGTCCAGTTTCTATCAATAGGCATGGTACATAGTGAGTATACAATTCCACAGAAGAAACAACTAGTTGTATGTTCTGCAGACTTTTTACTTATAGTTGGACAACTATATAATATGGGACCTGATGAGATATTAAAGAGGTTTGTTATGGAGGCAGAGTGACCATTGATCCTCGCAGAAGCTCATGAAGGGATCACATCAGGACATTACGCAGGGAAAGTGACTACGCAAAAGGTTCTGAGAGCTGGCCTTTGGTGGCCTACCTTACACAGAGATGCTAAAGACTATTTCAGAGCCTGCGATGTATTCCAAAGAGTTGGGAAACCGTCCAAGAGAGATGACATTCCCTTAGCACTGCAACTGACCTTACAAGCATTTGAGAAGTGGGCCATTGACTTCGTGGGACCTATAAAACCACCATGAAAGTGCACAGGATCAAGGTACATGATCACTCTGAAAGAATACTTGACTAGATGGGTCGAAGCCAGAGCAATTAAGGATTGCAGTGCAACTACAGCTACGCACTTCATATTTGAGGACATCATAACCAGGTTTGGATGCCTAAAGATACTTATGAGTGATAAAGGGACACATTTCATTAATAATACCATTGAAGCCCTGACTGAGGAACTTTCAATCCACCATCAAAAGAGCACACCTTACCATCCTCAAGGAAATGGGACGATTGAAGCATTCAACAAGATATTGAGACAGCACTAACGAATATTTGCAGTGCGAATAGGGATGACTGGGATTTAAGAGTACCAATAGTACTTTGGGCCTATAGAACCACCTGTAAGAAACTCACAATGTAGACCCCTTTCAAGTTGGTGTATGGCCTTGAAGTTGTTGTCCCAATGGAATACTTGGTGCCAAGCTTAAGAATTGTTGCATTTACAGACATGGATGACACTGGTGTTGTTTGCAAGAGGCTTGCACAGTTGGTCGAACTAGAAGAGGACAGATTTGTTGCAAGATTTAGAAGGACGAGAGAAGGCCTATCATGACAGGAACATCAAGAAGAATTCATTTAAACAAGGTGATTTGGTATTGGTATACGACAGTAAGTTGATGAATCATCTTGGGAAGTTCAAAACGCATTGTCTTGGGCCATATGAGATTGTCTATGTTATAGAGGGAGGAACTTCACAGCTGAAGACATTGAACGAAGAATGGAAGGAAGGTTTAGTGAATGGGAGTCAGCTGAAGTTGTATTATGACAACCATCTACCTCGTAGCTCTCAGTAGAAGCATGAAGAAAAGGGTCTAGGTACCAAGTGTAGTTGAAACTGGGTACCAGACACAGAAAAGACAATATGCACAAGGAGGAAGAGGAGGCATAGAGAAGAAATCAAAGGTTGCACTGCATAGTCCAAATTTGATGTAAAATAGAAGGATTAGATCTAAAGTGCCTCGGGATGAGTCACAGGTGAGTGTTGGGGGCGTGTTGGCCCTTGGTTATGGAAGAAACTGAAGATCAAGGAAGAAAAGGTGAAATGCGAATTGCATGGAAGACACAGTGACTATTACTGGGTCGAACTGAGTAAAAGAGTAGAAAATATGGAGTGAAGTAAAAGGAAATGAGTCATTGGACGAGGAGATCGAGAATGAAAGATCAACAAGGAAGAAGGATCATGGAAAACTCAACAAGCGGAAAAATCCATCATTGGATACTTTGGAGCACCGAATGAGAAAGAAGGAAAGACAGGTTGGTGAAGCTCTGAAAACACGGGTCAAGTTGACCTAAGGTCTTAGACACCTAGGGTTTTGGTATCTAGGGTTTTGACACCTAGGTTTCAGCCTAAGGATGTCGATGAGCTATTGTAATGTATAAATAAAGGTCAAGAGGACCTGGTCGGGTTGGTGTTAGTGTTTTTTCTATGATCGTTGTTGTTATTGTTGTTATTGTTGTTGAGAGAAGTGTTGAGTGTGAGAGCCTTCTAGTATTGTAAGATCTCCAGCTGGGTGCGGAGATCTAGTCCTGTTGCTGGGTGTGCAGGAAGGGGAGAGGAAGAGAGAAGAAGAAAGACAATCTTCTAGCTAAGAGCACAGATAAGACCTGTATGATTTACCTTAATATATTATAAGCACAGCTCTATGGATGTAGCCCTAGAGAGAGGGTGAACCACATATATATTGTGTCATGTTTGTGAATGATGCTATGTTCTTTGTCATTGATATACTATTATTGCATGGTTGCGTTAGATCGTATCTATAGTTGTGTGGAGTAGATCTAAGTTGATAAGTGATATGTGCACGATGTATTGTTCTGATAATCGATCCACTTGATATTCCCCTTGGTTGAAGACATCTCTGTCATGCAACCCCTCATAGTTGCTTCGGGTGAGACTGCATCTGCCCCACAGGTGTTTCCGAAAGGGCTAGTAGCTAGGGATTTTTGGTGCTCTCTGTTGGATTACTGAGAGGGGGGGTGAATCAATAATAGAGCAATTTAATCCCTTTTAACCATATAATCCAAGTGTTATATCAATGAAGCATTATTATCCAATAACTGCAGATTAAATAAGCAATGAAAAAATGAACAATCATACCCATACATAGTACACCAGTCTTTTACGTGGAAACCCAAATCGGGAGAAAACCACGGAATGCTTTTCATTACATGTCTTGAAGAATTACATTCATTGGAAGCACCAACTTCCTTTGTTTTCCAGCTGCAACTAGAAGGAGGCTCCAACCCCCTAGTTTCTCAGGCTACAACCTCAGGTAAGCTCCAACTCCCCAATTCTCTGGCTACAACCAGAAGGAGGCTTCAACCCCCTATGTTCTCCAGCTACAACCGGAAGGTGGCTAAAACCACCTGTCCTTGCCCCGACCTCCCACCCTGAAGTAGAAGTAGAATGATGGAACCACTGTCACACTATCATTATGAGATATACCATTGTAAACATGTACCAATAAATCTGAACCATGCATCAACCTGTACCTCAACTTGTTATCAACATGTACCATAAACAAGTGCATGAACCATGCACCAACCTGTAATCAACCTGTACCATAAACAAGTGCATCAACCATGCACCAACCTGTAATCAACCTGTACCATAAACAAGTGCATCAACCATGCACCAACCTGTAATCAACCTACATCATAAACAAGTGCATTAACCATGCAACAACCTGTAATCAACCTGTACCATAAACAAGTGCATCAACCATGCACCAACCTGTAATAAACCTGTACCATAAACAAGTGCATCCAACCATGTACCAACCTGTAATCAACCTGTACCATAAACAAGTGCATCCAACTATTAATATTATGGTAGCTACGAGAGGTATTTACCTCCACATGTGAACCTGATGAGAATAGAAGACTCTAGAAAGCAAGAGAAAACCCTACTGAGTTGGCTAATAACCCTAGAATTCTTGTTGGCTCAAGAAGATAATTTATATTAGGTTATTAGCCTCCAAGAGAAGAAGTCAGTCAGAAATAATAACAACATACTAAACAGACACATATCCAGAAGGAGAAGTCGGCCCCAAAAAATATGGCAGAACCACTATAAATATAGGGCCTCAGTTCTCATTTGACACATCTCAGAATTGCATACAGCAATTGATGCGCACTGCAATTCCTAGTTTGGTGCGCATGTGTGGAGGAGAAATGTAGGTGCAGCTGTTGCAACTAGCAGTTTCAGTGTTGGCTTGGAATATCTCTTGGCTAGGGTTTGGACTATCTGATCAGCTATTGTTGATGTGCTATCCTTGGAGGAAGATGTGCTACACCTTATTTGGCTATCTAGCCTAGGGTTTGCTTCTAGAGTAATTCTTAGTCAAGGTTAAGGTGCTCGAAGGGTGGCTTAGTCCTATGGTTGGGTGATGAGGGTATCGTCAATGGTAAAACGACCACACAATCTTCTATATTCTAACAGGTTATGGGCCCACGCCTCCTTCATTCAGTCTAAATGCTGGAAGGAAACATAGCTGCTAGGATATTAAGCTCGTTGAGGAACTACTGCTAGGGTTACTAGCAGAAGCATCTCCCAAGACATTGTCACTAACAGAAACCCTAAACCTCTTGTTGAGGCACCTTAAGTGAATGGATTGACCTAATCTATGAATAGATCAGTGCGCTCTAGCCTAGTGCATCTCCTGATACTCTCAGCAAGCCAAGACGTGAAGTTTGAATTTCTGGTCAAATCTAGGGTTTGACCAAGTCAAGCAAGCCATGACTAACTCTATGAAGTCTGAGAACAAGTTAGATGGATCCTCTAACTTTAGAGCGTGGAAGACAAGGATTGACCTCATCCTTGCAAAGAATAAAGTGTTGGATATCGTGAAAGGAAAGATTGTGAAGCCAGAGTTTGAAGAAGGAGAAGAGAAGGAACCGCAGAATGTTGCAGCTATGGAGAAGTTCAAAGATGTTGACATCAATTCCATGAGTATTGTTGGGGCTAAAAAATTTCCTATTCTCATCCACCTTTCCCTTCATCCTTCTTCACATTTCATCGCCCCATTAACCTTTCACGATATCATTTCCATAAATATACTTGGGTTTCACCTTATTGTTCTCCACTTTATTCATTTTAGTATTTAAAAGGA
>ML868852.1:9256-20672 GCA_009831015.1 Picea engelmannii | reverse complement strand
TTCCTAAAATCAACAATAACATTCTCGTACAACCTTATTGCAACAACTATCAACTCAAAAGGAACTTTTAGCTCTTCTAATTTATTCCACGGGTTAGTTATGGGCACCATGTCAAAATATTTTGTATAGTCAATGAAACAACACAAGATATTGGTTTTTTATTGTGACGCTCCTCCATGATGATCCTAAGTGTAACAAGGTGGTCCATGGTTGAATGATGACGCCTAAATATGGTTTGGTCTTTAACTATTTTTTTTGTGGCTTTCTAGCCATATGTTGACCTTCTTTTCCAAAATAATTCCAGATAAGTTTGCTAAAAGAGGCTTAATCCTAATGGTCCTATGATTAGATAAATTGATTTTATCCCCACTTTTAAAAATAGATACAATGAGGCATTGAGTCCATGGATTAGGGAAGCCTCACTTGATTGCTAAATTGAAGAGCTCGTGGATGTGAGGGATGAGGATAAGCCCTCCAATTTTAAATATTTTTGCTTCATAGCCTTTGATGTTCTTATCTTTCCCTTTTGTTGGTCGCTTAACCCCAAACTCTATGTCTTCTCGAGAAAAAAAAAATTCCTCTATAGAAAGGGTTTGAATGTTGTCCATGCCATTAGGGGATTCATAAAGCTTTTTAAGGTAGGAATTATAGTCCCCCAAGGGAATCCTATTGTTTTCTTTAGTTCTACAACTCAGAATTTGCCTCCATAATTTCTTTGGATCTAGCTTAGAGAGGTGCAAAAGCTTCTCTTGTTTTCTATCCATATAATATATTTTTTCATTTTAATTCTAACGACTTTGTATCATTTCATCTTGTCAGATTTTAAGGACTTGTTAGAAGCATCCCTAATGACTTTTCTAACAATCTTACATTATTTATCATACTAAGTGTTGGCCATTTTATTTTCCTTTTTACATGACACCTCGATATATCTGTTTATGATTATCATGAAATCAACTTAAATGCGATTATTTTTATTATATTTTATTCAATTTGTCTTTTACTAATCTATGCAATGTTAGTGTTACATTGTGTTATACATCTACCTAGTGCTTAGTTGTATACTGTGTCTCTAGGCATAATGACAAAAAAGTTAAGATTTTACATTATGTTATACTATCTCCTTAGTGCTTAGTTGTATAATGTGTCTATAAGCATAATGACAAAAAGGTAAGATTCACAATACAAAACTGAAAAATAACACTGATTATAATAATAAAATAAACCAAATTCATTTCATATTAACCTCAAACTTTTAAACATTAAGAAACTTGTGCATTTTATGATTTTGACCTTTTCAAATTTGTCATCATTAAAATTATACTATAAAATCTTTGTTGAATTTACAATGTTTAAAATTATTACTTTTAATGCAAAACTAAATTAAACACTCTCAAATACAATTAATACAATTTAATTTTATAATATTAAAAATTGATTTACAATACCAAAATAATTCTTATTTACATATTTTATTTTCTATTATTTAATAACTAAAAAAACATAATTTCTTTAAATCAATATTTTAAATACTTACACACATTAACTTTCATTTTCACCCATTTTGATCTCCAAAAACTCCAAAACCAACACTCAACTTTCCACATTACCAATACCAACATAAAAACTTGTTGGCAACCCAAGAGATGCTCTTTTTTATGCTTCATGTAATACAAAAAACTAATGCATAGAATGTAAAGAATTTCCACATTAGCAATATCAACATAATTTTTTTTTTGGCAACCCAAGAGATGCTCTTTTTTATGCTTCATGTAATAAAAAACTAACGCATAGAATGTAAAGAATTTCAATTAAAGGAAACTCCATTTATTAGGGTGCTACGGGTAAATACTTATTATAATAAAGTAATTTTGAAGTAGTTAATATTTTTTTTTAGATTTGTTAAGCTCAACATGGAGCTTCTAATCGGATAGAGGTGGAATGAGTGCATGTAGTCATCGATCGAGCAACTAGGGTTCATTGTAGTTGTTGTTGTCCTGAGAATGTTTCCTTGAGAAGCTCCATACTACGTAATGTCGCTTCTCCGTCACACTCTAGGATGTTAAGCTTGTAGCTTGGTAGAATATCAATTAGCACTTTAAGAAGTGAGGAGTATGGATGAGCCCAACATATTTGAGGAGAAAGCTTTTTCTTCATTACTCAAATTTTCAAATTTTTTTTCACCAGGGAAAATAGGCACGGGAAACTCACCAATACGTCCCCACGTTCGTGGATGGTAAGGGTGCTAAACCGCAACCCCGGGGATAAAAGGCTTGAACTTGTGACCTCCCCCCGTACCGAGGGAGTGTGTGCACGTCTCGCTAATTGTGTTATCCATGTTGGAGATACTTCACACACACCTAGGAATTCTTTTTCGTATGGTTTTCCCTATGTTTACAAGTCATTATTCAGTCTCTTATAGTATAGGGAGAATATTACTCTAGGAGAATATTCGCTTCATTTCACACTTCAGTTTGATCAATTGAGTGGAGTCTAGATGCCACATTAGGATCATCACCATGCAGCATTGGGATCATCACCATGCATCATTGGGATCATCACCAACTAATGTGCATTGTCCTTGGGATCATCACCAGACTAGCGCATTACTCATGATTCTTTGATCCCCTCCTCACTTCACTCTGTTTTAGTCAGTTAACTGAAATTTGAGAGACTAGTTAACTCAGACTAGGTGGCAGTTAACTCCCATAACTGTCTGAGAGACTAGGCTAGGTGGCAGTTTATTCCCGTAATTGTTGATGTGTATCTAGATCACTCTAGACCACCACTATGGTGCATTGGCTTCTCCTCCAATGCACATTAGTTAAGTTATACAGAGTATATCATGTGTAAATTATCATTCATTCATTTGGTTAATGATATCTTTCCATTCTTTCTCTCTTGCTTCTCTTTTCTCATATTTTCTTTGCAAACTGTGTATGTCATTTGCTAGCTAGATCTATTATGTGCAGGTTCAACACATTTACATGGTATCAGAGCCGTCAGATTGCTAGGAAAAAGACACACCGTATTTTTTTGTAGGTACCGAAGATTGAAGACACAGGAAAAATGGAATTCCCAAAATAATTCATTCTTACACAAAACAATTTATTTGCATGGAAGGAGAAGATGATAATGCATCTTCAAGGCAGAGGATTATACAGGTTAACGATGGACAAAGAGACCGAACCCACATCAACCATAGAAAAATCCAAGTATCTGAATTGAATGGATGAAGTTTGGAATTATTTGCAGTCTCATTTCTTCTTAACTCCTCTTCCACATATCCTCCTGTAAAACCCCCAATGAATCCTGGACCACCATGGAAAGGATTTTTGGCAAATAGGACGAGATGAGGGGACACATGCTCAAGGTGGAATTGCTCACTTTGGATCCAAAAACCTTCGACAATCTCCAAGGTTTCTTTACCAAATATAAGGATATGTTGTCACAACTCAAGGCTTGCGGGGTTGATAAATATAAGGAGGAGAAACATATGTTTCTCACCATTCTTTCCAAACTTGGTTTGAAATACTCAGTGTTTGTATCCACATTTCATTCAGTTAGGCTCACCTTTGGAGCCACCTGGAAGATGCCCTCTCTTGAGGTCTTTATTGAATCTCTGACACAAGAGCAAAACAAGCTTATCAACATGGGAAAAATCAAAGGCCCAAAGGTGCATGCACTTATTGTGCAAGATGGTAGCGGTCATCAAAATCAGAAATCTAAAGACAAAGACAAAAGGAAAGCACATGCGAATCCAAAGAAGGAAGGGTACTCAAAACCCTTCAACGATGCCTCTAGATCCAAAGGTGGAAAGGGAAGAAAAGGGGAGAAATGCACTTATTGCCATAAAGGATTCCATCCAGAATTTGCATGCAGAAACAAATAGATCAAATGGCCCAAATACTAGTTCAACAAAACAACCTTGGAGATCACATCCCCGAGGGTGCCAAGAAGAAGAAGCCAAAAGATCAAAATCCCAAGAAAGGCAATTCTAGCCATGCTTTGATTGCCATCAACTCCTCTCTTGATGCTTGGATTGTAGATTCAGGTGCATCACACCACATGACAGCCAAAAACAAAGTTTACTCTTCATTGGATGCATGCAAAGGTCCTCGTATTATGATGGGGGACAACTCTCCAGTCGAGGTCACCGACAAAGGAAGAATTGAACTCACAAACGAAAGCTTCGAGAATGTGCTACACATTCCCAAACTTTATGTCAATCTTCTCTCCATGTATCGGATGACAAACTTCGGCACTGGAAAGAGATTCATATTCAGACCTAATGCAATGGATATCTATGACATGCAAACCAATTCCAAGGTTCCTACTAGTGAGGTAAATCATCAATCCAGACTCTACACATTTTCTAAATTTATTGAACCAGATTTTGCATTACTGCTTACCCATGTTGATGAAAGCAGTAGGATATGGCACAAAAGGTTCGAGCATTTAAATTTCAGATATATGCAACAACCTAGCAAGCATGGAATGGTTGATGTTCTACCTGACATCCACTTCTCCAAAGGAATTTGTGAGGGATGTGTTTTTGGAAAACACCCTCAAGAGAAATTCGACAAAGGAAAGACTAAGAAGGCTTCATTTCCTTTAGATATGATCCACAGTGACCTCATGGGCCCTTTTCACATGGACTTTCTTTCTGAGGCAAAAATTAGAGGTCTTTCAACACCTTAAAGATTTCAAAGCCCTTGTTGAAACACAGTAATGAAAGAAGATTAAATCCCTTTGAACAGATAATGGGGGGGAGTATGTCAACCATGAGATACAAAATCTTTGTCTTGAGGCCAATATTTGGTTGCAACACACAGTTCCTTATACTCCACAACAAATGAAGTTGTTGAGTGGAAAAATAGATCTCTAAAAGAGATGGAATCTTCCATGCTACATGCAAAGTCACTTCCATAGAGATTATGGGTTCAAGCACTTAATTGTGCAACCTACATCCAAAACAGATCTCCCCATAGATCTGTCAAGGATAAGACCCCCTATGAGGCTTGGAGCGGCCTCAAACCGGAAGTGACCCACTTTTGTATTTTCGGTTCACGTGAACAAGCCATGATTCCCTCTGAGAAAAAGAAGGCACTTGAGCCATAGAGCACAAAGTGTATCTTTGTTGGGTACCCTGATGGTGTGAAGGGATACAGATTATTGATCTTTCCTTAAACCGAATCATCATTGAGCATAGTGTCCAATTCATGGAAAGTATCTCGCATGTACCTCAACAATTGCATGTAGACACTTTTGTTCTTCCACTTGTAAGAGATGATGAGCATGCACATGCCGACTCTTCTTCAGATGGGAGTTCTCATTCAGAGGATTCAGATGATCCAGATATAGAGTCAGTACAGTCAGATGCAGATTCATTGCATGCAGATGCAGATGCAAATGCAAAACTAGAACCGAGGCCCAAGTGGGACAAGACTACTCTTCATGATGTAAGAGATCTTGTTGGGGATACAGTTGATACTAGGAGGACTTGATCTAATTTCAAGGAGCCTCCTCTTGCCGTCACTGCCACTGAACCAATGCCACCCATGCATCTTTTCTTGGTTCAGTCTACAGATCCACAATCCTATGGCGAGGCTGCTGGAAATCCCTTTTGGGAATCCTCCATACAGGAGGAGTACAACTCCCTCCTAGAGAATCAAACTTAGGATTTGGTTCCCCTTCCTTCAAGAAGGAAACTTGTCAGGTGTAGGTGGGTCTATAGGACCAAGAGTGCAGTAGATGGACAAGTTAGTAGATACAAATCCATGCTAGTTTCCAAAGGCTTTCAATAGGTGCACGACATTAACTATGATGATACCTTCACTCTAGTAGTGAAGATGGATTCCATATGTTTGACACTTGACATTGTGATAGCCAAGGGAATGCATTTCTTCACAACGATCTCTCCAAGGAGATCTATATGGAGCAACCCAGGGGATTTTTGTAGGATTCATCTTTGGTCTATCGATTGAAGAAGTCTCTTTATGGCCTCAAGCAGGCCCCGAGGGCATGGTATGCCAAGATGGACTCCTACATGTTGTCACCGAACTTTGTACATTGTAAGTTAGACCTGAATGTTTACATGCTTAGGACGGTTGATTCACTTCTACCCCTAGTTCTGTATATTGATGACTTATTGATCATCGGTTGCTTGACTTGAACGATTGTTGTTGTTAAGAGGATTTTGCATGACTAGTTCTTGATGACGGACATGAGTTCGCTACATTTCTTCCTTGGACTCGAGATCAGTCAGGATGCATCGGGCATCAAATTGTCTCAGGCCAAGTATGCACGAGATCTCCTTAAGAGATTTCACATGATAGACTGCAAGTCTGCGCCGACTCCTTTCCTATCAAGAGTCGGACTTCAAGATGGAGAGGAAACTCCACTGGTTTACAACACACTGTACAAACAGATAGTGGGGAGCTTGTTATATCTCACACGCTCCAAACCAGACCTCTCCTATGCAGTTGGAGAAATTTCTAGGTTCATGCAGAAGCCGCATGAGCTACATTGGAAGGTTGCAAAGCATATCCTTCGATACATACATGGCACCATCACCTTTGGGATTCACTATGCAACATAATTTGCATTGGACCTCATCGGGTTCACTGATTCTAACTGAGTTGGCAATAACATTGATCGCAAGTCCACGTCTGGTTACTCACTCAGTCTTGGTTCCGGGCCTATTTTTTGGTCGAGTAAGAAGCCTGCTGCTATTTCTTTATCTTCAACCGAGGTAGAGTACAGAGGGGTAGTTAACATAACCATTCAGGCTATGTGGCTACAACATTTTATCATTGAGTTGGGCATTCAGGAACGCAACAAAATACACAAATAACCGTAAATACAAAGATGTAGCGAAAACAACACTTCATTTCATTAATAGCGAAGAACTGAAATTTGTTTACAAACGGAATGGAAATAAACTAGCTAGGGTGCTCGTAGCTTATCTCTGAGAAGAGATGTGACGGCTACAGACCTATGAACTATGTGTTACAATGAGGCTCAAAGGCCTATATATTATTGAGAAACAATGGAAAACCCTAAACATCCAAAAGCCTATCCCTATGAGATGAAACGCCAAAATATGGGCCCCGTCGGGGTAAATTGGTATATCAATTTCCCAGGGTCGTAACTTTGGCATACTATCTCTGTTTGAAGCACATGATACATCGTTAAAAATATCTATCCGAGGAATACAACTGCTGACAACGAATATCAAGTCCGAAACAAACTCATACTTGTCGAAGGTTTGATGCCCAAAAAACGTTGTTTAGGGCCTCAAAACGGCTCCAGAAGTTCAGGACCCGAAAAACTACCAAAATCGTAAATTGTGCTACAATTAAGGAAACTGAAAAACTGAAAGAAACATTGGTGGGGGTCCAAGAGGAATAGGTGGGTGGCCCCCAATATCCACCTGGATCATATGGTGTGACAACCAGAGAACTCTGAAGTTCTATAGAGATCCAGTTCAGAGGCAGTGGGTGAAGCACATTGAGATCCACATGCACTACATCCGGGACTTAGTACACAACGGGATCATTGACCTACAGTTCTGTCCTTTAGCAAAATAGACTGCAGACATCTTCACCAAGACCTACACTAAGCAAAAGTTCCATTCTTTGTACAATTGTCTTGGAGTGAAGGACACGGTTTCCTAGCAACTGTCAATTCTTCTTTTTACATACATTGTACTTTGAGGGGAGTTTTCCCATGAGGTTTTCCCTCTTTCCTCATTTATTTCAGTGTATCTTTTGTATTTGGGTACCTAACATGGCCTCGTTGTCGGGACCCATTATTTATTTTCACCATAGTGATGTTTAGGGGGGGGGGTGTTGAAGATACTTCACACACACCTAGGAATTCTTTTTCCTAAGGTTTTCCCTATGTTTACTAGTCATTATTTAGTCTCCTATAGTCTAGGGAGAATATACCTCTAGGATAATATTCTCTTCAGTTCACACTTCAATTTGATCAGTTGAGTGGAGTCTAGATGCCACATTGGGATCATCACCAACTAATGCGCATTGTCCTTGGGATCATCACCAGACTAGCACATTACTCATGATTCCCTGATCTCCTCCTCACTTCAGTTTGTTTCAATTAGTTAATTGAAGACTAAGAGACTAGTTAACTCAGACCAAGTGGCATTTAACTTCTGTAATTGCCTAAGAGACTAGACTAGGTGGTAGTTTACTCTCGTAACTGCCTGAGTGACTGGACTAGGTGGCAGTTTACTCTCGTAATTGTTGGTGTGTGTCCATATCACTCTATACCACCACTATGTCACATTGGCTTCTCCTCTAGTGCACATTAGTTGAGTTATACATAGTATATCATGTGTAACTTATCATTCATTCATTTGGTTAATGAAAATCCTTCCATTCTTTCTCTCTTGCTTCTCTTTTCTCATATTTTCTCTGCAAACTGTGTATGTCATTTGCTAGCTAGATCTATTCTGTGCAGGTTCAACACATTTACAATCCCATGGGGCTACTTAAATATTCAAAATTTATAGGAAATAAATGCATAATGAAGAATATATTTCACAGAAGGACATAAGACATTCCTAAGCTAGATATTTTGACTCTAAAGATAAAATATAAAGCCAATTCACTGCATAAACATGTTTTAATAGAAAAGTTTATAGGCCTATGGCCCAACCCTTGAGTAATTTAGTTATGAACCTTGAGACATTGGGATATTCCAAGTCAAATTATTTACTCTGGAAAGGGGTTTTATTTGTTCTTATTTGACAATAAAGAGGAGAGAGATTATATTTTTTTAGACCAAGCCCATATTTCATGGGTTCTAAGGGAATGTTTATTTCCCACCAGAGCCTTGATTTTGACCTAGATATGAAAATATTGTTTCCCCTATATGAGTCAGGCTTCTACATGTCCCATTATCTTTTAGGATAAAGCCACTCTCAAAACTATTGGAGACAAGATAGGTCGCTAAATTGACCAAATTGAGATAAAACGAGGAATATATATCTCTGCTAGAATGTGTGTAGAAGTGGACTTAGAAAAGGACCTCCAGAAAGAGATTCAATTCAGTATGGGAGGCTAGAGTCATCTTCAAGCCCTTGATTACAAACATATTTTGTTCAAGTGTAAATCTTGCCACAAGTATGGCCACTTCGCAAAGAGCTACCCAAGTATACAAGAATTACAACCCCCTTTGAAGGAGGTTCACCTCCTAGAAAAGTAACAAGCAAGAAACATTCAAACCAACACCTAGAAGGTGCAAGAAGCAACAACCTGAGGCATCTTAGCCTACAGAGAAGATTTAGTTAGGTCTATCTACTCTCATTAGTAACATATTTAAAATCCTTCAAGATTAAGAGGAAGTAGAACAAAAAAATCCAAAGGTTCATCCTGAACCATCAGTGAAAGTTCAAAAGGAAACATAGAATTCAATGCCACTTATCACCGAAGATACTCCATATGGGGTATCGACTCCTCCTCAGGAGAAGGATCCAGAAGTAGATGAGCGTGAATCAAAAGAAGAAATGGAGGAAGGAGACGTGAAGAACCTTGATAATTTTGGTTCCCCTTCCTTTGTACAAGTTTTGAGAAAAGACTTGCGTCCCTCTGCTCCGTTAATAAGGAGAAGGAAATCAAGCCAACAAAAAAGAGAGAAAGATACAAAATAAAAAATTATGGTTGAAACTCAAACAAAATGTGGACACTCTCATGTTTTGTGGAAGAAGAGTCCCACATACAAAATAATTATGTGTTGTTTTTGCATTGTTTTGTGTTGGCAATTTGTTAGAATTTAGTCATGTGATGAGACAACATTTAATCTTATTTATGGACACAGAACACAATTTCCACTTGCCTAGACCACTGGACAAAGATAGAAAGAGATTATAAATCTCTTCCTCTTCTAGTTATATGGTTTATTTGGTTGGCTCGAAATTATAAAATCTTTGAAAACAAGACAACCTCTCCCTCTGTTGTAGCTTTCAAAGCCATTGGGATTTTTAAAAATTGGGAAGATATCTACCAGGACACTTTCAAAAAAAAGATTTTAGTCAGACCACGCCTCTCTTATGTTTATCCGACGGGGTGGTTTGATGGCGCAACACAACAAAATGGAGCACTGAGTGGTGCAGGTGGATTAATACAACTTAGTTTAAACTCATTTTATAAGTGGACTCTTTGTTGTGGCCCTGGCACCAACACAAGGGCAGAATTATTGGGTGCCTGGGCAACCATACACTTGGCCTCCAAACTACACATAGAAAATCTTCACATGATCGGGGATTCCAAAGTGATTATTAACTGGCTGAATAATCAAGGAAATTTGCAAATCAACACTCTCTTGGCTTGGAAAGATAGAATCAACATACTTAAGTGCCTTTTTAAGGATCCGACTCTCTCACATTCCTCTCGAGAATATAACAGGGAAGCGAATCTTCTTTCAAAGTCAACATTATTGAAACAGGCAGGAGTGCTCTTCTTCAACCATTGGTTGGATGGCCATGAGGGACCTATGCTTGCTCTTAAAATTTTATAGGACTAGAGCACTTTCTTGATAGAAAATTTAATTTTGCACATTCGCATTCTTATCTCTGAACTTCTACTTGAGTGTAGTCACATTATAGTCTTATTTACTTTGTGTACCTTTAATTTTCAGCAATTCCTTAGCTTATCAATCTCTTTGCCAACATATTTTGGCTTTTGATGACAAATAGCCCGGTGAAAGATTTGCCTGGTTTGCAAATTTTCTTTCGTCGATGTACTGATTATGAGAACTTATTATATTCTCAAATATAATAGAGGGATTTTTTCATCTGAAAAAGAAAACTTAGTTATGGTAGGAGAATAATTTAGTCATGCGATGAAACAACATTTAGTCTTAGTTATGGTAGGAGAATGAGTAGATCACTCCCTTTTCTTCCATTCACAAGAACACTTATATTTTATAAGTTGGTATATCATAAATCTTTTGAATTTTTACTTCTAGATAATAACAATTCCATTTAATATATTGTTTTCCAATTTCAATTAAAAAACTTTATGTTACCGAATAATAATTAAGATGACATTTATTGATTTACATTCAAAATCCAAAAAATATAGAATCTTAAATTATAAATTAAATGAAATTTATATACAATATTAATTGAATAATAATAATAAATGTGATTTATATACAGTATTAATTAAAAAATAAAAAATCTATATTTGATGATGATGATGATGATGATGATGATGATGTATGAAACCCCAAAATATTTGATAATACATTCATTATTACATTTACTTTATATATTACAATTCAACATTGATGAGATATATAACAAATGCATATTACAGGAATGTGAAGGAGAGATGGGTTTTGACAGTCACGACGAGCTAGGGTTTTAACAGTCGCGGCCACAGTAGAG
>ML868849.1:0-19051 GCA_009831015.1 Picea engelmannii | reverse complement strand
TATAATGAAATACATTGTGTCAAACTTTGGTTAAGCTATGTGTCATATTTCATATGTTTTTTTTTTTAAATTAAATGGACATATATTAAATGAAGCTATGTAATCATACTATATCACACAATTGCATTGAGACAACTTTCAATTTTTAGTATAAAAGTACTTCTAATTTTTTATAAAAAATTGAAAAGAATGTCTCTAGAAAATAAATCATGAAATGGTAAAAACGAATTTGCAAAGGAGCTAAACTAACTACAAAGACAACAACACTATGAAAATAGCGGTCTTTCAAGAAAAATCTTTATATATATTCAACAACTTCCAAAATTAACTATAATGAAATACATTGTGTCAAACTTTGGTTAAGCTATGCATCATGTTTCATATGTTTTTTTTTAATTAAATGGACATATATTAAATGAAGCTATGTAATCATACAATATCACCCAATTTAGTGACATATCCAAAAACAAATATTTTGGTAATGTTGGTTTAAGATAATATTCTATCAACAGATTTAAATAAGTCTTAGTAGTCTATTTCAATCGACTCTCCTAGGATACATGTTTTTGAACCAATGGATATTTAGATCCCGGTTCATAGAAACCCTTTATATGAGATTATATAAACCCTTTAAACCCAAACATAAATTATAATTTAGATCTAGTTATATGTGTGGAATTGTGTTTTTAAATAAAGAAGTACATGGCAAACATTTCATTAAAACCCACCTTACTTGAATGAACATGGTATTAAAAACCAAAAAAGATCAAATTTGGGGCATGAATAGAAAATCCAGAGCATGTTATCTCATCCCTTCAATTGTCTGGAGGGCATATGGGGACCTGATATTTAATAATTTTGAATTGACCAATTTAGATATAGTTTTGTGAACAAAATTGTAAATAAGGCTCAGTAAACTGTATAATTTATCAAAAATATAGTTCCTTATTTGAATGGACCATGAAAGTAAACTAAACCAAATGATTCAAAAATCCTAGATAATCATAAATACGTGTACTTTGAATGCAAAATAAAAATTTCTGGAATGTATGTCACTTGTTTAAAGAAATCGTAGTAATATGCCATCTTCAATTATTCGCTCACAATCCGCTTTTGACATTTTCCATTTTCTAACTTTTTTATTTATTTATTGAACCTCTACTAACTTTATGCATTCTCCACGTACCAAATGACTATATTGACAACTTATGACATCTGATTGATAGTCTTGAAAGTGAACATGACTATCAGTTTGATGGTTTTCTTGAGAAAAACAACCTTTAAATACGACGTATCCTCTTTCATATATAAAACCGTTATCATCAAAATCTTCTAAACCTTATATTTTCTTCTGTGCATCACATCAAACAATATTTCGTGTTTTCAGTGTTTTCTACAGGTGCAACCACAAAAAAGACATCTCCTGCAAATAATTTGATATGTTCCAACAAAAAATTCACATTATATTATCACACATGCACATGCCATTAAACTCATCTATTATATATAAAATTTATATATCCAACTTACAAGTACATCTACAAGTTGTTTAAATATTTTCAACAAATATATTTTCAAACAATTGAAGCATAAAAATTACCTTCTCTAACAAGATCATAAACTCTATCACCATCAACTAACACTATAGTTTCATTTGATTTCATCTCCTCTGAGCTTGCAAGTGTCATTTTCCCTTTTATATTAAGTTCAGTATGTCTCCAAGATTTAACATATTCCAGATTTTTCTTTTTGCAAATCTCTATGGATTTTGTGTCCTCTATGCAAATTGAACAAAAACAAGATTCATTTCTTCTATCAAATGCAAACACATTTTGATAGTGTTTTTTTTTAACTAAATGCACTTTTCGTGTCGCATGTATTGTACCAGCCTCATATGGGATTGATCTATTTACATATTGGATTCCAACATACCAAAAAAATCTACATGAGACAAGAAATTGTTAACTTGAAATCTATCAAGAACATGATTCAAGATCATATAAATTTGAGCATGTGAATAAAAATATCTTTTGTACATGTGTAACATGTATATATTCACACACCTCCATACAACCCTTGAAAAAATATTTTTATGGATTAGCACTGATTTGCACCATTCAACAAATTGATCAGCGGGTTCAAATTGATTGGCATGAGGGTTCATCTAATACCTTCGAAGTGCTCATTTTACACATGCCCCAACACCATCGTGCTCTCCTTTATCAAGATCAGCCTCAAAGAAATTCAAACAATGTGTAATGTTTGATTTCTTATGAAGATGACACAACCAATATAATGATCGTGAAGAATTGAACTGACCCAAACATTCATCTGACCATATCCAATGTCGATCGAATCCGATCCCACATTCTTTCAATGAATCATAAAATTCATCAAAACATTGTTGTACATAATGTGTATCGCGTGCTCGATCATAACTTATATAAAAGTGATATTCTTTAATAACATGTCGATTGTCATTTCTTATTTCTATGTTATCAAGACTTCGTTGAGAACGTCTATATATAATGTGGACAAATATAGTGACTTGATCAGGATGATAATATTCACTATGTATTTTTTTTTGTGCAGTGAATGTGTAATTCTCTGCAAAATCAACTACAAAAAAAAAATTCCTTGGTGGAAACACTTCACAAAATTGTTTGAATTGTAGGTCTTGCCATTGAGATTTATGTGAATGCTTGGTGTATTTATAAATTTCTTCCTCAAACTTCTTCAAAAAATCTATCACAAAGATTTTATCTACTTTCAAATCAATCCTTTTGGAAATAACGCTTGAAGAATGTGGAGTCGTGCTGCTAATATATTCATATCTCTTCCAATTGACTGTTATATTAGAAAATGATTGATCATTCATATCAATAGGATACTTTGAGTGAAACAAGCTTAGATTTCCACAACGATCACATTTATTTCCACCAAGACATTTTTTTGGGTAAAATAATTGATCACCTTCTCTTTCACTTAGAATTTCAGATATAAAAGCACGAAATGTGGAAGGAGAGGGTGAACTTGGCCATAAAGTTTTACCAAAACCAAGAAAATTGTCATAATATAAGTCAAATTCCACATGATAACGACAAAAACAATTGTCATGAACAATGATGGGTCTAACAAACCATGGTTTTTGTTGCACAAATGTATTGATGGAAATTTTAACTTCTTTGTTCTCTTCTTTGAAATTATTGAACAATTCTATTTGTGTCATTGGAAATATATGTCTTGGATGTTATTCATATTGTTTTTGTGTAATTCTTCACCGCAACACATCCCTTGTATGTGGTGAAACACGAGATTCTGTCAACCAAAAATTATGGGCCGATTCGTTAACATTTTCTGCAAGTCTAGATTTTTAGGGTTGTCTAAAAATAAATGTCCAACAAGCAAGTTCATCATTTGCATCTATTTTCAATCAAAATTTTCTATGTTTGTACAATGATTTTCTTGAGGCTCCCATCACTTTTTCCATGTGTTGTGTCAAACAATATTTTATATTGCTAGATGAATCAATTGATGTTTGTATCACTCTACGGGCAACACTGACATCTTGTTTTCGAGATTCTCCAAAATATTTTAATACACTAGCTATATTGTCAAAGACATTTTGTTTCACCTTTGTATATTTTGTCGACTTTTGAATACCCAATAATGATGTAGCTTATTTTAACTTTCTTGAATTTATTAGACAGAGTAAAAGTTGAGGTTGTATTATTAGTAATTCATCTTTGAAAAAAGTATTATACATATTCTTAACACAATATCTTATATAATGCTTAACTTCTTTCTTCCCAAATTTCTCAGTATCAACATTTTCTAATATTTCATCATCAATGTTGATAGATTATCCTGCATATTTCAATTTAAATTTTATATTAAAAAACAAAACCCAAACATAAAGACACTAAACTATATACAAGTGTTCATCTTATATTATCTAGATTTATGTACATACCTATAGGTGATTCAACTTCTGCTTCAATTTTGGTTTCAACAACTTCATCAACGTCATGAGGAAAATCTATTTATGTTTTTTGAAAAACATCAAATCCGAATTACAATCAATTATATTTTAACCAATAATTTAAATAAATGAATTCTATACTTCTAATATAGACAATATGTACATGCATACCTGGTTGGCCTTCTTCTTATTGAAAATCTCTATTTACATCATCAACGCTTCTTTCTTCAATATTTTCACGTTCTCGTTTCTTTCTCCAATAATTCTATTTCCTTTGTTCGTTATGGAAAGTTTCATCTCGAGGACAGGTTTATAACATTGAGAAAGGAAATATATGGATCAGTCTCTTTTGAAAACAATGACTCGGCTAGAATCATTGAAAGAGGCACAGTAAGAATTGGAAACAAGGATACCAAGGAAAAAAATGTTCTACTAATGGAAGATATGAAACATAATCTTCTAAGTGTAAGTCAAGTGTGTGACCAAGGCCACAAACTTATGTTTTATTCACATAAATGAGAGATAAGAAAAACAGGTTTAGGTAGATTGGTTGCAACAACTATAAGAACTTCAAGAAACATATATGTATTAAGTGAAATTGGAAATGAAAAGTGTTGTCTAGGAAAGGAATATGAAGTTTGGCTATGGCACAGAAGGATGGGTTACATAAATTTTGAAAACCTATTCAAAGTTAGAAAAAAGGAAGTAGTTAGAGAAATGCACTAGATCATGAAGCCAACCAAGACCTTATTCAAGCATTGTCAACAAGGAAATAAAAAAAGGATCAAGTTTAAATCAAAGGAATACTCCACAACAAGACTACTGCAAATTGTGCATACTGATCTAGTTGGAGCAACTAGAACAAAGGGTTTAAAATGTGAGAAATATTTTATGTTATTGGTTGATGATTATATAAGGATGATTGCAGTTTGTTTTCTCAGGAAGAAGTCAGAAGCATTCAAGAACTTCAAGATATACAAGGAAATGGTTGAAAATGAAATGGATTCAAAAATCAAATGTTTGAGATATGATAATGGAGGAGATTTTAATTCAAAGGAATTTATGGATTTCTTCAACAAACATGGAATAAAAAGGAAATTCTTTGTTTCTAGGACACCTCAATAGAATGGAGTTGTTGAAAGGAAGAACATGACAGTACAGGAAATGGCTCAAATAATGTTAATGTATTATAAATTTAGGGATGTATTTTGGGCACATGTAGTGCATACAAAATTTCCCATTCAAAACAGACTAATGCTTAGAAACAGCAGTGATAAAACGCCTTACAAGCTATGGAAAGGAAGACCAGCGAATGTGAAGAACTTCAGAGTTTTTGGAAGCAAATGACACATCAAAAGAGAATATGGTAGAATGGGAAAGTTTGATTCTCATGTGGAGAAAGGAATACTTGTTGGATATTTGATAACAAGGAAAGCATACAAATTTTTCAATCTAAGGCTCAACAAATTTGTGGAAAACATCAATTTGACAGTTGATGAGACTGGTGGATGAAAAATAAAGGAAGAAGAAAAGGATTCAGTGGAACATGTTTACGAAGAAGAAACAAAGGATGGATAAGTAGCAAAAGGGGAAGATGAAGAATATTAGATAGAAGTAGAAGAGAAAGAACAACAAGTACCTCTAAATACACCTAGAAAATGAATACAAAAGAATCATCCCTTAGATCAGATGATCGAGAACAAAGATGTAGGAGTTGACACTAGAAGAAGAATTTGTTCACCAAAACAACTGCACCTAGAACTATTATCTTCAATTGAACCAAATAATTTTGAAGAAGCCACAAGGATGAATTATGGATAAAGGCCATGAATGAAGAATTGGATCAGATAGAGAAAAATGACACTTGGGAATTGGCTCCAAGACCAAGGTACAAGAATGTGATTGACACAAGTGGGTCTTCCGAAATAAATTGAATGAAGATGGATAGGTTACCGGGAACAAATCTATATTGGTATGTAAAGGATACACATAGGTTGAAGGTATCAAATTTGAAGAGACATTTTCGCCAATTTCCATAATGGAAGCAATTAGATTGATCCTAGCTTATGCATACTTCAAGAATATAAAAAGTATCAGATGGACATGAAATCAACATTTTTTAATGGAGAACTAGAAGAAGAAGTCTACATTGAGCAACCCAAAGGATTTTAGTGGTCATAGAATGAAGATTATGTTTGCATATTGAAGAAGGCCTTTTATGGTCTAAAACATGCCCCCAAAGCATGGTATTCTAGACTGGACATATATCTACAAAAACAAGGGTTCAGAAAAGGAAATGCATACAACCTGTACATCAAGGTAACTCAAGACAATATTTTATTAATTGAAGTTTATGTTGACACTATTGTTTTTGGAAGTGATGATGACAGGTTGAGCCAAATATTTGCAAAGAATATGCAGAATGAATTTGAAATTTCATTACTTGGAGAACTAACCTTCTTTATGGGTCTCCAAATATGTCAAAGAAACCAAGGAATTTGTATTTCTCAAACTAAATATATCAGAGAAATGATAAATAGGTTTGTAATGGAATATTACAAACCAGTCAATGCTCCTATGAAAACGAGTGGCAAGTTAAGCACAAATGATGATTCAAATTCTACAAATCAGAGGCAATACATGTCAATGATTGGAAACTTAATTTATGTGACAACATCCAGATCAGATGTAATGCATGAAGTTGGACATGTGGCATGATTTCAAGAAGCACCAAATGAGTCACATGTTCTATCAATATAAAGGATATTCAAAAAGGGTACTTAAGATTTTGGATTATGGTATCCAAAAAGAAAGGGTCTACCACTTATTGCCTACACAAATGAAGATTGGGCAGGTTGCATTTATGACCAGAGAAGTACAAGTGGATCAATGTTCTACTTGGGTGAGTGTTTGGTATCTTTGCTAAGAAAGAAAATAGCATTAGTATCATTGTCTACAACTGAAGAAGAGTATATTGTAGCAACAACATATTGTACACAGGTTCTATGGATGAAACAAACTCTGACAGATATACAGGTTGAGTATGATCAACCCGTTCTAATATGTTGTGATAATACAAGTGCCATAAGTATCTTAAATAATCCATTGATGCACTCAAATACAAAGCATGTTTCAATCAAGTATCACTTTATATAGGAACATGTTGCAAAGAGGAACATTAGAGTTCAATATGTGGGAAAAAAAGAACATGTTGTAGATATCTTTACAAAACTGCTTCGAAGTGAAGCTTTTGAGTATCTTCGACAGAGACTCCGAGTAATTTATACTCCAAAATGAATGATTTTGAATGCTTATCTTATGTGTATTTAGTTTACATGAGGAATCACCATTAATAGGACAATTTAGTTTGAGGAGAGTTCATTTAGGGGGAGAAGCCCCGATGAGAAGTTGCCTTTTCCACTGATATCAAAGGGGCAGAGATTCATCAGATGCATGGTTCGAGAGTTAGATGATTGGAGAGAGAGAATAGAGGCATGTTTCCAGGGGGAACGATGGTCACAATGGGCACATGCGAAATATGAATTCAATTTTTCATCAGAGTGTTTCCATCAATGCCAAAAGGGGAGATTGCTAATTATTTGGGTTGGTTGTTATTGATGTCAACCCTTGAAGCAAGTCCAGTATAAATTTCGGTATCCCAAATAGTATGGTTAAGGGACTTCGGTTTGTTTGATGTATATTGGTATGAATATTAGATTTATAATGGTATGAAGATTAGTATATATGCAAGTAAAACTATTATCGATGGATAGTACATGTCATTCCATTTCCAGTGATATGTGGAACATCAAATAAATCCTCATGGTTAGAGAGTTATGGCATTGTTAAGTTGGAGAACCCTCGTGATTTATCTACAAGGTCAAAGAAGTCAAATTAATATAGAATCTCTTAGAAGAACTTGACTAGTCAAGTGGGTGAAACTAGGAGTTAATCATGGGCTAAGTTGTTGCAATAAGAAAATAATTAAAAATAAATTAGTTGCAACTAGAAGTGGAGAGTTTACTATTTTTGGATAAAGTGGTTATAAGTGGACAAGTGGTTAGATGTGGTTTAGCCCTAAAATAAGAAAGTTGGGTTAAGTTGGTTAGAAGGTAACCCCTTGAGGAAGCTATATGGAAGTATAAATAAGAGATCAAGGATATCCTATTAGCACCTATGGAGAACATTGAATATCTATTACTATGTAAGGTTTATTGTATGTACTCATTGATACATCTGAATTTACACAATTTTGAGGTAGCATGGAGGGTTAACGGTGAAAGTTTCAAAATTTCAGAAATATTGAAAAAACCCTAGATTTTGAGGTGTACGCGGGCTGCGATGGAGAAGGGCGCGTACGTACATGAGCTTGTAGTATAAAAGGGTGTGCACAGTTGGGAAAATCCTTGAAAACTTGAGGAGATGAAGATGTCAGGTCTCTAGAGTCTAAAATCAAGCTCCCAAGAATGTCTACAGTGATCAGGTACAACAAATCTATCTACAGGTTCAAAAGGTATGTCTTATTTCTGTGTGTAGTTGGATATTGTTGTCTACATGAGATATGGTTGCGGGGTTTCAAGGATTTTCCCTATAGAGGTTATTATTTTTATGACACTTATTGTATAAGTCATATCTACATAAACACAATGATGGTATTTTTTATATTTATTATTGGTACATCTTGTTAATGTTGAGGCACATATTGTATTTATTGGCATATGGTTGAGGGTTTTTGTGGTACATGGTTGAGAGCTTGTAGTTGTGAAGTTGTTGGTGTAGTGTGAGGTTGTATATCAGTTAAGGTTTGATGTCTAGTCCATGTGAGGGTTATTAAAACTATTCATGGTTATACACACATGTATGGCACATGACTAGAGAAATATAGATGCACTTGGTTAAGGGATATTTAAGATGATGTATCCATAGGGCACAACTACAAATAATACATAGTGATAGGTTGCAGGTTGATGTGACAGAGGCAACAAAGTGGTTGAAGTTTAAGAAAAGGTGAAATACCCTAGCTTTCTGAATGTGTACGTAGGCTATAGTATAGAAAGTCCACATACATACAAATGTTGCAGTATAGACAGGTCACGTACATACATGAGCTGCAACACATATAGGTCATGTAACTCTTGGTTTTTGTTGGTACAGGAAGAATTCTGATACAATATTGATTGGAGCCTTATGTTATAGGTTGGTTACAAATTGTTGGCTCAGATTGGTATAGGTTGATGCAGACCAGTAGAACGCGGGCCGAGATCCACGCACAGGATCATTTCAAACATTCCCTGAGTTGAAGTGGCTCTTTAGGATCCCTATCAGAACCTGAACATTCGATCCACAGGTCATTCAACTTCCCCACGGCCTCCAACATGACTGCGACCTTTTCCCGAAAAAAGGGATTTCAGATTTTGGGACTCCGTGAGTCTTGCTATCGAGAGTCTCTGCCTCCTCGATCCCCCGAAACCCAAAATGTTGAAATGGCCTTAATGGTGGTTAACCCCTATTCAAACCCTATTCCATGTGACCACCTTCCTCATGAACACATCCTACCTCCAAAGGCGTGTTGCTTCGCGACTTCAGGACTTTCGACACCAAGTGTCCTGATTCTATCTTCAGGATGGCCGAAATACCGATCCCCAAAATCCTGAAATCCTTGGTTGCTTTCTCCTCCAAAGGATGTGTCACATTTCGCGACTTCGGGACTTCCGATGCAAAGTGTTCCAACTCCTTCTCCCTGGGATAGCCGAAATGTCGATTCTCGAAATCCTGATAATAGGTGTGACCGCAACCCCACTCCTTCCAGGGTCCCTACACCCACGAAGGTGCTATCCATCTTGAGCTTCTCTGTTACTCAAACCTTTAAGAGTCTCAACCACTTTCCTCTCCCTTCAAGGGGAATATAAGTGCCCTCTTGGAAACTTATGCTCAAGAACTCTTTGCTAAGCTTGTAGGGTATTCAACGACCCTGTGAAGGTCCTCCTGTGACACTTCTTTTTCCTCAGAACTCTAAGAGTTATTTGTGCACTCTGGCACCTGCTCAATGCCCTCCTAGTAGAGCTCTACAAAAACCACAGTGGTTCTGGTCTTCTCCTCTGAACTCAAACAAGAGTTCTCTCCTTGTGCCTTCTATACATGCACTCAATTCTCTCCAAGCAGATCTCTACAGAACCTTCAGTAATTATGTCTTCTTTGTGCCTTCCTCTACATAGTATTCACCTCCAAGGTATTTATCAACCTTGAGGTTTCCTCCTGAGTCAATGACTTCAGTTGGTGCGCCCTCTTGGCACATCCTTGCCTAAATTCCGCAGAATTTAGGAGTGCATCTATGCACTGGCTTTTAGAACTCGCAGCATTATATCACACCCTCTTGGCATGAAGCCATAAAGAACCCAAAACCTGAAATCAAAGAACCCACATATAGCAGAACCTATCTGTCCCTGCAATTTCATATCTACAACATATAAAGAACACACAAAGACATTCATAAACACATAAAGACACACAGAAACTCATGCAGGAAATCTTCTCTTTATATTAATATGAAATATCTCCTTTACAAGGTGTTCTTGAGCTCAGACTTTGGAAGATTCTTGGCTCCTTCTCTCCTCTACTCTAACTCTCGTAGAGCTCTCCTATATCTCAACTCTACTCAACTTACCCAACTACTTCTAACTAATCCTACATACAAAGGATCTTTTACATGAGGGGGTTCTTCGAGCTCTTCCCTCCATCCTCACCAACCCTATTCAATTACATTAACTTTACATTGAATGGTTGTCTAGTCTAGATCAGAGCTAGATCCAACATTACAACCATTAAAGTCCTTCTTTAACTACAGCCTACTCAAAGGAATGGCTTTGCCTCTACTAGCCTTACAAACATTTAATACAAATTTCAAATTCAAAATTTGAAACGAGAGGGTTGCACCTCTCCTTCTTCATTGAATGGGCATTGTGATAGCTGGCTGGATGGATGGCGCATGGTTGGCTTGGAGTGATGCTCCTGCATCATACTCCTCTGTTGTGAAAAATGCATGAGCTCCTACTCATGAGCTTCCCAACATCGTTGTTGAAATCCACCTGGATCCCAAACAGCTCTTTGGAGTTGTTCATATGCTCCACTTATCTATTGTTGTTGCTACTGCTACTACTTATGCTTCTCTGTTGTTGCTAATGTCTCCCTTCTTCTCAGCCTTTCTCTGCTAGCAGTCTCTTGTAATAACTTTAACATCATCCTCTTGACCTGCTCTATCTCCTCGTCCAGCTGCTCCCATGGATGGCTCTGTGTATGCAGTCTCCTCTAATGCATTTCTTCTCTTCAAATGGGCAGATCATGATGATCTCCCATGTCATCCTCTTCATTCTCTATGGCACTAAGTATCCACTCTGCTGCAAAGTTCAGCTTCACAGTCCTATCACTGAGCTATTTCTTAGCTTTTTCCTGTGACAGATCTGCTACTTCCATATCTCTTTGTGTTGGCTCAAGTCCAACCTCTCCCAGCTGCTCCTTGGGCTGGTATGCTCCTCCTACATATGATTCCAACTTGACTTGTTGGATGTGCATTCTCTACACTATCACCCTTCTCTCCAGGGTTTCAATCTACTCGCATAGATCAGAAAATCTCATGTTGTTTGCCTCTTCTTCTTTTTCTGCTGCAAGCTCCAATGTTGCAGTATTCTCAGCTTCCTGGCTAAAAATGTTGAGCCACTCCTCAAAATGCTCATCTTCCTCTTCTTGGGAAGCCTCTGATGTCTTCTCCATTTCTCCGACAGTCACATTTGGTTGTATTTCCCCTGTTGCTGCATCTACAACACAGAATCTTTCCTCAACTAGGCTCAATGGCAGGAATATATAAATTCCTCCAATGATCAGAATGTCCTTCTGATCTTTTTCCTCTATCATCTCCTCTGGATGATCCGAACTCAAGTCCCAGTTCATGAGACTTCTACATAGCCTCACCTCTGTTCCCCTACCCACCTGGAAATCTGGAAACTTTCTTCTTTCCTCTTGGCAATCTATGAGATCCTCGGATCCCATCTCATTGCCCTCCTGGAAACATGAAATTTACCTGTTGTCCTCCTAACAGTCTATGAGATCCCGCAGCGATCTCATCTCATTTCCCACCTGGCAATTGGAAAAAAAAATTCTTCCATCTTGGCAGTCTCTGAGATCTTCCAGTGATCTTAGTTCATCTTCATCACTGAGATTTCTCCCAGCCTATGGCTCAAAGACGTGAACCACATTCTCCTCTGGTTCGTTAAGGTATTCAACATGCCTCAACCACCCTCTCAATAGTCTCCACTATCTTTTGGCCAACAATTTTTGAATTGGCCATCTCACCTTTTCTTTCATAGGCCATTCATATACCCAATGCGGCTTTGCATCCTGATGCATCTGCAACGCAAGTTCCTCCATCCTTGCTCTGATCTCGGCGAGTTATTTATCCATCTCAACCTTGCTATGTTGTTGATGGATCTTCTTTCCACCGCATGCATGGCCTTCAGTAGCCATATTCCTGCCTTCAATTTTCCCTACTATAAAATCTAATGTTGTCACTCTATAACCCTGAGTGCTTCCAGTATCCCCTATAGTCCTCCCGACTGTCTTCTTGACTGTTGTGTACCTGCGAGAAATCACCATAGAGTCTCAATACTCTGCCTTCCTTTGATACCAAACTGATGTGTATCATATTACTCTTTCTCCTCTCGCTTCCTTTGCCTGCAATATACAAATAGAGTCAATCTCTGATACCACTTGATGCAGACCAGCAACCCTCAGGCCGAGATCCGCTCACAGGATTGTTTCAAATCTTCCCTGAGCCGAAGAGGATATTTTGGATCCCTATCATAACCTCATCATTCGATCCACAGGTCCTTCAACTTCCCCACAGCCTCCAACACGATCGCGACCTTTTCCTGAAAAAATGGATTTCGGATTTTGAGACTCCGCGAGTCCTACTGTCGAGAGTCTCTACCTTATTGATCCTTTGAAATGCCAAAATGGCCTTAATGGTGGTTAGGCCCTGGACAAACCCTGTTCCATGTGACCCACCTTCCTCGTGACCACAACCTACCTCCAAAGGCACGTCGCTTCATGACTTCTGGACTTTCGACGCCAAGCGTCCTGATTCTGTCTTCGAGATGGCTGAAATACTGATCCCCAAAATCCCAAAATCCTTGGTTTCTTTCTCCTCCAAAGGATGTGTCACATTTCATGACTTCGGGACTTCTGATGTGAAGTGTTCCAACTACTTCTCCCCAGGATGGACGAAATGTCAATTCCCAAAATCCTGATAATAGGTGTGACTGAAGCCCCACTCCTTGCTACATTGCATTTCGTGACTTCAAGGTTTTCGTCCCCAAGAGCTCAAACTTCTTGTCTTTAGGACTTCCAAAATCTCGAATCTCGATATGCCGAAATGTCGACTTCCTATCACGTCCCTTCAACACTTTGGGGTTTCGTGCTTTGGGACTTTGCAATCCCCATTGCAACCCCTTTTCTCTGCTCTCATCTACGGGATCCCCNTGCCTCGATCATCGCCACATGTCCTCCTGTTGGATGGTCCTGATACTCTCGGTGTTTCGAGACTCCAGGACCCCAACGACACTGATCACTGGTCCTTCAAACTCTTGGTATCTTAACTCTCAGTAGCTCCCCGATCACTGCCATGTGTCCTCCATAGATGGACGGACCTAATCTCTTCAAGACTTCACAAGTTGTGAATTTGAAAGACTCCTTTGTTCCGCTCTTCAATGCTCGAATCCTTGAAATACAAAGATCTTGTGACACGCGTCCTTCACAGATGGATGGCTCTGATGTCTTCGAGACTTCGTGAGTCTATACTTCCTCTCTCCTGAACTCCTACCTCTTTGTCTCTCGATATCCAAAACCTCGATGGGTCCTCAGATTACCACCATGCGTCCTCTGAGTGATGGATGGTCCCAATTCCTTCGGGACTTCGCGGATCGGGAGATCGCGATGCAGCGATTCCATGACCCCTATATGCTCAGATCCCCGAACTCCAAAATCCCGAAGCCTCTGTCGTTTTGGGACTTTAACAAGCCTTCACTCTGCTGATATGCAAGATTAACTTGCACGCACCTTCTCCCATATCTGACGACTATCGGTGATCTACGCGGGATCTGACGGTTGTTGTAGCTTCTCCCTTGTGTTCTCTTCTTCCTGCCTTGGAAGATTTTCCAATTATCAAAGGCCTCGACCTTTGTACCCTGCTTTGAAGCCTACGATTTTGGATTTTGTCGGCATTCTTGAAACTGCTGACCCTCCTAAGCTTCCTCGAACTCAAACCCACCAAAGGGTTTTCCTGGCCTTTCTGATCCTCCTTACAGCTATGGGCATGTGCGTGAAAGCACTACTCCTCCTGAGCTTTGTCCTCTTTGAATCCTTAAATGATTCTTCAGCCTCTACACTCCTTGCAGGGTCCCTACACCCATGAAGGTGCTATCCATCCTGAGCATCTCTATTGCTCAGACCTTTAAGAGTCTCAACCCCTTTTCTCTCCCTTCAAGGGGAATATAAGTGCCCTCTTGGTAACTTATGCTCAAGCACTCTTTGCTAAGATTGTAGGGTATTCAACAACCTTGTGAAGGTCCTCCTGTGACACTTCTTTTTCCTCAGAACTCTAAGAGTTCTATGTGCACTTTGGCACCTACTCAATGCCCTCCTGACAGAGCTCTACAAAACCCACAGTGGTTCTGGCCTTCTTCTCTGAACTCAAACAAGAGTTCTCTCCTTGTGCCTTCTATACACACGCTCAATGCCCTTCTGGCAGAGCTCTATAGAACCTTCAGTAATTCTTTCTTCTCTGTGCCTTCCTCTGCACAGTCTTCACCTCCAAGGTATTTAGAAACCTTGAGGTTTCCTCCTGAGTCAATGACTTCAACTGGTGCACCCTCCTGGAACGTCCTTGCCAAAATTCCACAGAATTTAGGACTGCATCTATGCACTGGCTTTCAGAACCCATGGCGTTCTGTCACACCCTCTTGGCATGAAGCCTCAAAGAACCCCAAACCTGAAATCAAAGAACCCACAGATAGAAAAACCTATATGTCCCTGCATGTAATGATCCCGAGCCAAATTCTTTCTTGGAATCACTAACTACTACTAATTTATTGAGTTATTAAGTGCATACAAGATTCATCAACACATGGAGATCATAATATCTTCAAGATGTAGAAGCACAAGCAAAGATCTGACCTTTTTATTATGAGCAATGTAAGATCAATACAATATATGGCCGATCTGGCATAAACCTCAGATGGTCGTACAAGCAATAGATATGAGCTGCTACAAAATGCTCCCGACAATACAAAATAAGCCTCCAAAGGCTGGATATACAATGAAGACTAAATCAAGCAGATATGAGCCGTACTAATGCTCAACCTCCAAGCTGTAAAGTGCCACGCCCTGCTAGAATGTTGAAGCCCTAAATAATTCTTCCCTACTACCAAAAGTGTCCAATCATCTTGAGAAATACGCCAAATGATAGATCGGGCAACTGTAAGGAAAACCCAGATGTCCAAATTCCCAAATCCACTCTCAAACCCTGTAGATCTGAATTCTCCACTGAATGGTGTGTCCCACTGGATGACTGAAACCCTAGCTAGTTCGGACTTGAAGAAGGAGGCCTCCAAATGCTCTGAAACTCTCCAAGAATATAGATCGGGCTATGAGAATCCCGTGGGAGAAGTTTCGAGCTCAAATCTCAAGCAGATCTCCCTAGATCTGAGTTTTACTGAATCACAGGACGTCCCCTATGGCTCCACGACGTCCCAATCTGCACACAAATGTAGAATGATGATAACCCTCCAGAAAATCCCTCAAAATGATGGTCCTTCCCCTGCAAACAAAACCCAACTGTCGGAATGGCCCCAGACCCTCAGGATAAGCTGGATCAAACCTCCCTCGATAAGCTGGCCCTAACACTAGAATGGTGTGGAGGAGTCTTTCATCCCCAAGACCAAGCTGTGGAACAAGGTGAGTGGATATTTCACCACTGAGTTGCTCATAAGTTTTTGTACAACAAAACCCCCAAATTGAATGCTCAAGAGCAATAGAAAATGCTAATCCAAAACCAGAATGAATAATAGGTGCACCCCAACCTCTTACTTATACTTTTCCTTCTAATTCTTTGTTGAGTTAGGTTAACTCCCAGGGTTAATCTTCTATTCTTCTGTTGAGTTATCTTTTACTCCTTGACGCAACCTCCCATGCCCCTCAACGAGCAAGCTTCTTCCACCAGGATATTTTCCAACCACGGGCCCGAAGAGTCTAAGCTCTTCCAACAACAGTCCAGTCCTCCTTCTCTCAGACTCGTCTCTGAGATTTCAACCCGACCTGCACTTCACCTGCACGGTTCGAATAACCAACAAAATTCTGGTCGACGAGAATAAGAGCTTCACTGTTGAACCTCCTCAACGCACTCTAAGTGGAGGGATTCGACTGCACTCTATGCAGGAATCTCCTGGTTCGAATCAGTGAAACAATTGGAACTCATTCCCTCATTCTCTCAGGTTTCGAACCTGATATGCAATCACATACGCAACATATAGAAGATAAGCATAAAAAGAAGCAAGTATGAAAAATCATAATATCAACAACACACAGAGATCAAACACATCCATGGAGTTGAACCAAAGATTTCCTATTAATTCAATATATGTACATGGAGTTTCTTCACAAGCTCTCTGCTCTGTTCTTTTTTCTCTTAATGCTAATGCTGAATAATCCTTAATGATACAAAGGAGGGTGCCTATATTCTGTTTTCCCTCTCAAAAGTAAAACTGTCTAATCTACAGCTAATTCCTATCTAACATCATTAAAACTATTAAATGCCTTCTTATCTACATTACAATACAAGTGTGCCCGGCTTTGAATGCCTTCAGTTAAATGGCGGCGCAACAATCTTTCCAAAGTATTTCAAAAATATATGTGCTGGCACTGTCCAGCTGTATGTTCTTTAATCCACGCGCTGGCTCGCTTGATGAAGTCGTAGATGCTCCTGCATCATACTCCTCAGCTCAAAAGATTTCATGGGCTCCTGTCCATGAGCTCCCGCACACTATTCTCGTGCTTCTGTATAACGACCTCTGTTTCCCAGCTGGCATCCTCCACTGGGTGGTTCTTCCACTTCACCAAGTATTCAAAATACTGCTTTCTCCTGGTCTTCTTTCCCACTCTCTTGTCCAGTATGAACTCCATCTCGGGCTTCCGTGCAACTGGCAATTGCTTCTGCCATTGGATCACTGGTTCCTCAGTTCCAGTGCTTGCTTCTTCGGCTTTATATGGGTATAAATCCGAAATGTTGAAAATCGGAGATATCCCGATGCCCTTTGGCAACTCAAGCTCATATGCATTCTCCCCGAATTTCTTTAGGACTTTACACGGCCCAATTTTCTTCATCTTGAGCTTGTTATACGTCCCTCTTGGGAACCTTTCTTTTCTTAAGTGCGCCAGAACCATGTCTCCAACCTCAAACTGAAGCTGTCTTTTCCTCTGATCGGCTCTGCGCTTATACTCCTGATTCGATTTCTGCAATCGCTGCTTCACCTGCGTGTGAAGTTCCTGCATTGCCTCAGCGAATTCCTCAGCTCTTGCGCTGCTAGTTTCAGCATGTTCTGACTCCCTGAGCTCAGAAACTCCTCTTGGATGTGTCCCATACAAAATCTGAAATGGGCTCTTACCTGTACTCTAATTCATTGAATCGTTGTACGCAAATTCTGCCTGTGGTAAGATCTGATCCCAACTGCTATGGTGCTCCACCACTAGGCTTCTTAATAGATCCCCCAAGCTTCTGTTGACTACTTCGGTCTGCCCATCTGTCTGCGGATGGTAAGCAGATCTGAATGCTAAGTCAGTCCCCAAATTCTTCCATAGCGTCCTCCAAAAATGACCTATGAATTTCGTGTCGCGATCCGAGACTATGCTTCTCGGCAATCCATGCAGTCGCACGATTTCTTTAAAAAACAAGTTCGCGATGTGGGTTGCATCGCTGGTCTTATGACACGGGATAAAATGTGCCATCTTCGAGAACCTATCCACTACTACGAAAATGGAATCCACTCCTCGTTGTGTTCTCGATAATCCCAACACAAAATCCATACTGATCGCCTCCCATGGCCTCTCAGGTATGGGCAATGGCTGATAGAACCCTGTGTTCTTCTTCCGGCCTTTTGCATGTTGACATATCCGGCACCTGTCAACAAACCGTTTAACATCTGCGTGCATGCTAGGCCAATAGTAAGATTCTCTCAGCTTGGCGAATGTTTTGTCATGTCTGAAATGACCTGCTAAGCCTCCACTGTGCTTTTCCTTCACCAAATTCTCTCTCATAGAGCAATCTGGAATGCACAATTGATTGCCCCGAAATAGCAATCCATCCTGGATCATAAAGTCAATCCACGGGCTCCTATCCCTGAGAACTGGGTTCTCGGCTGCCTCGTATGCCTCGCCAAAGTCTGCGTCACCTGCATACATATTCTTTAGATTTTCAAAACCCAAGGTTTTGACCCTGAATTCCTGCAGCAACAAGCACTTCCTGCTTAAGGCATCAGCCACCTTGTTAGCAGTCCCCGAAATGTGCTTGATCACGAATGTGAAATTTTGCATGTACTCTACCCACTTCGCATGCTTCTGGTTCAACTTCTCCTGTTGACTCACGAACTGCAATGCGTGATTATCGCTGTACAAAATGAATTCCTTGGGTATCAAGTAATGCCTCCACTTTTTCAATGCCTGTATGATGGCATAGAACTCCTTATCATACGTGGAGTACTTCAGCTTTGCATCATCCAGCTTCTCGCTGTAATATGCAACAGGTCTGTCATCCTGACTCAAGACCCCTCCAACAGCGTACCCACTAGCATCACACTTCACTTGGAAGGTTTTCTGAAAAATCTGGCAACACTAACACTGGTTGCTCCGTTATCTTCCACTTCAACAGATTGAAGCTTTTCTCAGCCTCGGCCGTCCAATTAAAAACTTTATGCCGCTTCTTCACAGTGTCCATCATTTCAACACTGATTCCACTAAAATTACGAATGA
>WSFP011440280.1:0-20673 GCA_009831015.1 Picea engelmannii | reverse complement strand
TTGTGCATACCCCTTACATACCAATCTAGATTTATTATTAACAATTTGTCCTTGTTCATTCATTTTATTCTTAAACACCCATTTGCAGCCAATTACATTCTTATCTGCAGGTCTAGGAACAAGCTCCCAAGTATTGTTCTTCTCAATCTGATCCAGTTCCTCATTCATGGATTTTAACTAGTTTACAGCTTCACTGGCTTCATTAAAGTTCTTGGGTTCCACCATGGATATGAAGGCTATATGTGATTGCTCGGTGTCTTTGATTATATTTCTCCTAGTTTGTACACCTTTGTCTTTCTCACCAATTATTTCACTTGCAAGATGATGTTTTTGAGTAAATATGGAGGGAGGATTTGATGTTTTCTGTTGATTTGAGTTTTCCTGAGTATTTGTATCTTCCTCTCAGTCAAAGTCTTTTTTTTTTTTTTAATTCTTGGACCTGTTCATCTTCAACTTCAACTATATCCTTTGTTGTTGATTCAAAGTTGCTTACATCTCGTGCTAAGATTTCTTCATCAACTTTTATGTCAATACAATCAACCAATGTATGCAACCTCTTATTATAACATCTGTATCCTTTACTATTTTTAGCATACCCTGGGAAGATACCTTCATCATCCATGTCATCATATTTTCCAATATTTTCATCATTATTCTTGATATAACCCTTACTCCCAAAGACTTTAAAATGCTTGATTTAAGCAGGTCTTCCAAACCATAGTTCATAAGGAGTCTTGTCACTTTGTGGCTTGAGATGAGATTTGTTAAGAATATGTATATATATATGAATTGCTTCTACCCAATATGTCTCATCAATATTCCTTTCATTCATCATTGATTTTGTCATCTGCTAGACTGATCTATTCTGCCTCTCAACTACTCTATTTTGATGTGGAGTCCTTGGAATAGTATACTCTCTTTTGATCCCATGTTTATCAAAAAAATCTTTGAAGTCTCCTGTACTAAACTCTCCTCCTCTATTAGACCTTACTGCCTTCAATATTTTTCCTGTTTGATTCTCAGTCACAACCTTAAACACTTTGAATTTTTCAAATGCTTCATATTTTTCTTTAAGAAAGGCAACCCATGTAAGTCTAGAATAATCATCAATAATCAACATGAAATAATTTTATTTTTTTGTACCTTCCTTCATCGATGGTCCACATATATCCATATGTACTAACTGAAGAGGTTTCTCTGTTGATGCAAAGTTCTTATATTTAAACTGTGTCCAAGTGAGATTTACTATTTGGTAAGGTTTGCATACAGAATCATATGGATTTGATATTTTTGGAAGATATCTTACTACCCCATTGTTTCTAAGTTTGATTAGATGATAAAAATTTAGGTGTCCAAGTCTCCTATGCCATAACCAACTTTCATCATACTTTCTTAAGTGGCATTCTTATTTTTCTTCTTTCAAAACATAGACATTGTTTTCTCTTCTTATTCCTTTTGCAATCAACTCTCCTGAATTCACAAATTGTATTTTACAATCTTTAGAAGTGAAAACAAATTTACATCCTCTGTCACAAACTTGACTGACACTAAGCAGATTATGTTTCAGACCATGTACAAACAACACATCTTGATCTTTCCCTTTTGCATTACTTAGACTTACCATTCCTTTACCTTTGATTTTTCCTGGTGAATCATTTCCAAAAGTTGCATTTCTTGATTTTCTTTCACTTAGAGACTGGAACTTACTTTTGTCTCCAGTCATATGTTTGGAACATCCATTGTCAATATACCAGGGTTTCTTTTGTCTTTGAGATGACAGCACTAATCCACACTTGTCATTTTCTTTATTCTTCCAAAACTTTACATTTATAGAAGAGTGATTCAAATATGAATTATAGTTCCTTAAGCTACAGTCTGCAGCTTTATGTCCATAATTATGGAAGGTGTAACATTTTGGTTCACTGAATAAAGGATCATAACGATTGTTATGCTTAACCCATGTCTTTTTACAAACCATCACATGATTTGTAGTTTGTGGTTGTTTGTTACTTGGTTGTCTCATTCTTTGTTGTGGCACATATTTGTTCCTTGAGTGTCTTGATTGCTCATATCTAAATCTTAAAGAACAATTTACAGCTTTGTGACCAAAGTTAGAACATAAAAAACAATATCCATATAAAAATCCTTTGTACCTGGAAAATGGTTGTCTTCTTTGAGCGGGTTGATTTCTTCCATGCTGATGATTTCTTTGAGTAGAGGGTGTGTTTTTGTTATTTATTTGTTTTACAAATTTGGTTCTGGTACTTTTTCTTTCACTCCTCCTTGGCGGCTCATTATCTTCCTTTGTTTCTACAGAGTGGTTGTTGTCAATGACTGTAGATTTGAAAAACTTGATGGATTCTTTGTTGCTTGGCTGACCACTACTTGATCCCTCTTCATAACCCAAACCAGTTTTCAAATTTGGATTCCTTTGTTGATTTAGAATGGTGGCTAATCCTTCTGAGGCTTTAATGCTTGTCATATTCTAATTGTATAAGGCCTGAAATTTCTCTAGATATTTTCTAACAACCACTACTTCAGCTTCTAGAGCTTCACATCTTACCTTCTTCGTTGCTAATTGTTTTTTTAGAATATCTTCTATTTTATTTGCTTCTTCTAATTCTACTTTTAACTAAACAAAATCTTCACTTGGTTCTTTACCATTCTTTTCAAATTGCATCAACAATTGTTTTTGTTGTCTCTTCTTAAATTTGAGTCTGTCAATTTCTTCCAAAGCACTGATTAATTCACCTTCCATATCAACCACAATTTCTTCGTCATGAACATCACTTCCTATGATTTTATTATAATAATCCTCTTTGGCCATAAGAATAGAGTCATTAACCTTATCTTCACAAGAAGAATCATTATCTGTGTCTCCTAAAGAGTCATCATTGTTTACACATAAAATTTTCTTTTTACCAAATCTCTTGGATTTGCACTTCTCTTCACCTTCATATTTCTGGTCCTTCTTCTTGTGTAGACATTTAGATGAAAAGTGACCTACCTTTCCGCAGTTAAAACATTTGAAGGGAAACTTGCCTTGGTACTTTCCTAATCCTTTCTTTAGTCTTCTCACAAATTTTTCTTCAATTTCATCAAGCTTAGAATCCTCATTCTTATCTTCTTTAAATGATTCTTTTCTAGAGGTAGGTTTATCTTTACTAATCCTCATTTCATAAGAAGTTAGAGTTCCTATAAGTTTATCAATAGACAAAATATTAAGATCATTCAATTATTCTATTGCAGAAACATTTGTATTAAATATATTTTATAGAGATCTTAAAATATTCTGAACTAAAAATGTGTCTTCAATCTTCTCAACAAGACCCTTCATGGCATTCACAAGCTCCTCAACTCTTAAGAAATATTTATTAAATTTTTCATCCTCATTCATCTTTAGCTGTTCAAATTTCAATCTATATGTCTGAAGTTGGAATCTTTTACTTTCTCATTTCCTTGATAACTGCTAATGAGTTTATCCCACATCTCTTTGGTAGAATCAAACTGCATTACTTTTACAAATTCAGCTTTAGCAAGCCCACTCAAGATAGCATTCATTACCTTTTCATTGAAGCTAAATTCTAACTTATCATCTTTGGAAGCTAGCACAACATTTTTGGTATATCTAGTCTCTACAACATCCCAAACATCAGTACCTAAGACCATAATGCATGTTCTCATTCTAACCTTCCAGAAAGAAAAATTTGTTCCATCAAACAGAGGAGGCTTATTGGTCGAAGTTCCTTCATGACTTGTCATGTTTAAGCTTATTGATCTACCTTTAGCTAAAAAGAATTGTTATCACATAAACTTGTCAGGGTTTTGTGGGTTTTTGGTTTCTACCTGGGTCTGTAATTGTGCCATGTCTCTCTCCTTTTCACAGAACCTAGATTAATTTTTTTTTCTTTCATCTTGAACTTTCTCTTCTATTCTCCTTCATCCGTTTGGGTGACCTATTTTTCCTTTATTTTCTTACCTAAAAATTCTCGACCCTAAGCCTTTTTGTTTTCTCTGAGGTCGATCACTTCTCTCTCTTTGTCTCTGTCACTAATATTTTTTCCTTTCTGAGACCTCAGTCTGTCATCCAAGTATTCATTTACAGAGGTTGCATCCATAATCACAAGCCCAACACTTATATTGTTCTCTTATGGACTCAAATCAAGCGAGCGAGCTAGATAATCTTTCAACGGTAGAGATTCATCAGGCAGATTGGATCAACGATCATCAAGATGTTGGGATGATAAGGTTACTTGAAGTTTAACGTCAGACATAGGTTTGAAATCACGAGGTCAATCTTAGCCATCCATTTCGGAAGGACATGTGGCACAGGATCAACATGGAAAAATTCATTTCGGAAAGGATCAAGTGAGAAATGTCGATAGTCGAGGTCCCAAAATGCCGACGGGCCGAGGTACTGAAATGTCGATATTCATCTGGGCCATATGATGCAAAGGGACACGTGTCACCCGATCCAAGCAATCGTAATTTCACGAATAAGATATCTCATCATGGAACACAATACAAACTTGTGAAATGTGAAATCATGAAGCACCTAGGAATTAGGCCTACAATCATAGCCCAATGTCGTATGGAAAGCAGGGTCGTAATGAAAAGTAAGCACCTATTAAGCGACAGACAACTGAAGTTGTTTGAGGAATTGATCCTGGTCGTCAAATTCAAAGTGAGTCTGATCGTCGATCTGGATAGGCCATTTCACAAGATCGAGCATCGTAAGTTTTGAGGTTGAATGGAGTGAAAACTCTCGAAATGCGAAATCCTGAAATTTTGCAGGGAAGCCTCAGGTCGTGGCCTAAGGCCACATGGAATGATGGAAATAAGTTGCGTGAAAGGATGAAGCACCTGCATTTTCACAGAGGAATATCTACGTGGTAAGAAGGTGCCATGATTGACTTGAAGGAGTCGTGAACATCTCCTGGAACATTCATGGGTGTCAGGTTTCACCCTGATCCTGATGAAAGTAGTTAATGAAAATGGGGAAGGTGGTTGAAACCTCGTTTCACCACATAAATGGAAATCATGGAAGAGTCGGCCGTGAAGGGTAGATTGTCAATCGAAAGTTTACTGTCATAGATTTTCTTGTGAACCCCATACCGATCCGATCTTGAGTCTGACAGAAGAATGCAAGTGTAGCCTAACAGAAGAAGCAGTAGATGCCAAGCCTTAAATGCAATGACCAGAGTAGGATTCTGAAGGGAGCGAGTTTCTTTGAGTATAAATACTCATTTTTGATATTTTGTCATGGTTGATGGTTGATCTAAGCTCCCATATTCTAAAGTTTTAATGAAGCCTCTGGTTCTCTGGTTATGTGTTTCCATTTGAGACTTCTTTTTTAATGTCAGTCAACTTTCTTATCATCTCTTTTTCTTTTGATATTGAAGACTCGGGCATGGGTGATCCAATCGAGTTGTTGTGATTGTATGGTAATGTATGTTTGATTTCAATATTGTTATGACGTTTTTTAGTTTCCTAAAGTTTTGGGTTTGAGAGGATCTTGTATTTGAAGCTTTTCCTCCTTAGGCTACTGGAAGACCCGATGTCCATAGTATACCTCTACATTTCCTCACAAGTCCTTCCCCCTACTCACTCTTTACTACAACTTACTGACTGAAGTGAAATCAAGACCTCACTTGCTCATGCATTGCCTGGTCCGGATTTCTATGTTAAAGAGATATTTTCTTGAGTTTGTGCCCATTTGACCCCCTTTAATTTATTCATTGTGACATACAAACTGATGGGTATTGGACTTACCACTGCTGCAATCCAGATGTGACTTCTAGTGATAACATTTCTAGTGTCGTTGTCGGGGACGAATTGAAGATTTTCCCTGGGATTGAACGATAATGAGCCTCTGATTCTAAAGTGAATTAGATATCAGAGTCATTGAAGATTGAGCTTGCACCTGGCGACTCCATTGTTGCATTATGGTTGCTTCTAGCTACACCTAGTATCCCTTAGAGGATCGCAACTATTAGAGTTGGTCTTTGATGGTGAACAAAGACCAAACAAACTCATCTTACATATCATTCACCTAGTGAATCCATGGTTGGAGGATCGATTGGTGACTCCACTGATTCAAAATGGAAAAAATCCTGGCTCGGAGGTTTGCTCCTTTTAATTTTTCTATTGTTTCTGGTTTTCCTAATGTTTTCCCTACTATGGATGAATGGAGTGATGGAGTGATTATTTTCCCATATTTAGAGGGAATGTAGAGGACAACCCTACTCAACATCTCCATGATTTTCATGAACTCATGCATTAGTGGGATATACATCATGAGGATGTATTATTAAAAATGTTCATGTTCTCATTAGCAGGGGGTGCTCGTGAATGGTATCATTCTTTACCCCCTGCTAGCATCTCCTCCCTGAGAGATTTTCATGCAGCCTTCAGCAGGCATTGTCAAAGGTTTTATTCCTCAGAGTTTATTTTTCATAGTTGTTGTGAGGAATATGAAGATAGTGATCAAGATATGATTGTGCCTAATGAGGACCATAAGGAGGAAGGATAATCTCTAAGTGAGTTGATGGAGCTGGTAAAATATCTCTCTACCAAGATAGAAATGTTCAAATATGAAGAAAGCGCAGAGGATTTTCCAGTCCGAAGGGAAGATGTTCTTGGTAGACCTACTGATGAGGGTAGTATTGAAGATTCCATAGTTGTAGATACATTAGTTTCTACCCCTGATGAGCCTGTTGTCTCATATTTAAAGGAATGAGCTATTGTGGAAGAGGATTCTTCTCTTTTTCTTCATGAGATTTCCCATGATGTGTTTACATTTGGGACTGAAAAGAAGGATCAGGAGATCATTCCATTTTGGCCTGTTGTCCCTATCTTTGATTATTACTCGGATGAAGAGCAACATAGTCCCACATCGCATTTTGTTGACCAAAGGAGAATTCATCCTATATATGATAGCTAGGAATCAGATTCTGAGCTAGATATGTAGGATTTACAAGAGCATACAATAGAGCCTTATCCTATATTCATTAAGGAAAATTATTGTGAGGAAATTAGCCATCCTGAGCAACATGATGAAGAGTAGATATTTCCCATGGGTCTTGTTTATGATGATTATGAATCTAACCCTTGGGAGATCCAAGAAGAAGAACCAGAGGAGCAGCAAAAGGGGCAGTTTATCTCCTATCTAGAGCCTGTCAGTGAAAATCCATCGTTCAAGAGAAGTCAGCCTGCATCAAATTATCACCCACCTACGCTTACCAAAGACATCCAACAATGTGTGAGCAGTTTTGTAGTAGAGAAGGTTGCCCATTATCATTTTTTTGGAGTTTTTCGCTTGGCCTACGAGCCTGTGAAGGAATACATGGAGTTGTATTTCCTTCATGTTTTGAAGCCGCCCAGCTTTATCCTGACCTTAGCATTAGGAGGAAATCTCAAGGATGTAACCATTCTGATGTCACAGTTGCATTATCTGTTATCAATCACTGACAGAATAAAAGGGCTTCCATTTAGGAAGTTACTTGAATGACTATGGTGGAAGTTTGATTTCACCTAGCACTGTGTAAAAATAAATTAGTTTAGGACTGTACATAAATAAGCTCCTTGGAGAATGTGTGTTTATTTTCACTTTTTTTTACTTATCGGCCTGTATTTTTCAGTAGGATGTTTTGAGCTCGACTCCATAGCCCAAAGATAAGGCACTGAAACTACTTGTTCTTGGCATCTCACGGGGAGCATGCCATCCCTTATGGAGCCAAATGTTATCACATAAACTTGTCAGGGTTTTGTGGGTTTGTGGTTTCTACATAGGTCTATAATTTTTCCCTATATCTCTCCTTTTCACAGACCCTAGATTAAGTTTTTTCTTTCATCTTGAATTTTCTCTTCTGTTCGCTTTCATCCATTTGGGTTACCTATTTTTCCTTGATTTTCTTACCTAAGAAGTCTCAGCCCTAAGCCTTTTTGTTTTCTCTGAGGTCGATCACTTCTCTCTCTGTCTCTGTCACTGATCCTTTTTCCTTCTTGAGCCCTTAGTCAATTATCCAAGTATTCATTTACAGAGACCGCAGCCATAAGCACAAGCACAACACTTAAATTTCTTTGTTATGGACTCAAATCAAGCGAGCAAGCTAGATCAGATTTCATCGAAAAATATTCATCAAGCAGATCAGATCGATGGCCATTAGGATATCGGGACCATAAGGTTACACAAAGTTTAACGTCAGACAAATGTCTAAAATCGCAAGGTCAATCTTAGTCATTCATTTCAGAAGTACACATGGCACAGGATCAACGTGGAGAAAGTCATTTCGAAAAGGCTCAAGTGAGAAATGTTGATAGTCAAGGTCCCAAAATGCCGACGGCCCAAGGTACCGAAATTTTGATATTAATCTAGGTCGTCCGATGCAAAGGGACATGTGTCACCTGATCCGAGCGATCATAATTTCACGACTCGAAGATTTCAACATGGAACATAGTGTGAACTCATGAAACACGAAATTGTGAAGAGCCTAGGAATTAGGCCCACAATCACAACTTGGGGGTATATGGAAAGCAGGGCCATAAAGAAAAGTGAGCACCTATTAAGTGATGGGAAGTTGAATTTGTTTGAGGAATCGATCCTGGCCATCAAATTCAAAGCGAGTCTGATCGTCGATCTGGATAGGCCATTTCACAAGATCGAGCATCGCGAGTTTTGAGGTTGAATGGAGTGAAAAATCCTGAAATGTGAAATCCTGAAATTTCATAGGGAAGCCTCAAGTCATGGCCCGAGGTCGCATGGAATGATGGAAGGGATTTGAACAAAAGGATGAAGCACCTGTATTCTCACAGAGGAATATCTACGTGGTAAGAAGGCGTCAGGATTGACTTGAAGGAGTCGTGAACGTCTCCTGGAACATTCATGGGTGTTAGGTTTCGACTAGATCCTGATGAAAGTAGTTAATGAAAATGGGGAAGGTGGTTGAAACCTCATTTCACCACATAAATGGAAAGCATGGAAGAGCCAGCCGTGAAGGGAAGATTATCATCTGGAATTTTCTTGTCATAGATTTTCTTGTGAACCCCATACTGATCTAATCTTGCGTTTGATAGAAGAATGCAAGTGCAGCTTGATAGAAGAAGCAGCAGACCCCAAGCCTTGAATGCAATGACTAGAGTGGGATTCTGAAGGGAGCGATTTTCTTTGAGTATAAATACTTAGTTTTGATATTTTTTCATGGTTGATGGTTGAGCTAAGCTCCCGTATTTTAAATTTTTAATGAAGCCTTTGGTTCTCTAGTTATGTCTTGCGATTTGAGACTTCTTGTTTAATGACAAATAGCTTTCTTATCATCTCTTTTGCTTCTGATATTGAATACTTGAGCATGGGTGATCCATTCGAGTTGTTGTGACTGTATTGTAATGTATGTTTGATTGCAATATTGTTATGACGTTTTCAATTTCCTGAAGTTTTGGGCTCGAGAGGATCTTGTATTCAAATATTTTCCTCCTTAGGCTGCTGGAAGACCCGATGTCTATAGCATAACTCTACATTTCCTCACCATTTCTCCCCACTACTCACCCTTTACTACAACTTACTGACTAAAGTTAAATCAAGACCTCACTTGCTCATGCATTTCCTGGTCCGTATTTCTGAGTTAAAGCAATATTTTCTTGAGTCTATGCCCATTTGACCCCCTTTAATTTATTCATTGTGATATACAAACTGATGGGTAATGGGCTTACCTCTGCTGCAATACAAAGGTGACTTCTAGTGCTAACAGGAACCCGCTCTGATACCAATTGTTGGAAATACTAAGACAAGTGAGAGGGGGGCGTGAATCAATTGTTATTGTGCTTAAACAGTTTTATGCCTATTGAAATATTATTAATGTTCTCCAAGTGATCATCAATATTATGCAAGTCATGAACAACATAAATAATAAATATCAATCACACACATGATATACACAGAGACAGATATTCATGAGGAAACCCATAAACGAAGAAAACCTCTTCTACTTAGAATGATAGGAAGTGTTTTAAGTTTTGTACATCATCAATATTTGAGCACCAACTCAAAATTAGGCTACAACCTCTTCTTTAACAAGTTGCAACTTGTAGATAGCACCAACCCTCTGGTTTCTCTAGCACCCACTATAAGGAAACACCAACTCCCTGAGTGTTCTAGCACCAACTGGATGGAAGCAATAACTTCCAGTCACACAGGCACCAACCTATATTAACAGAGAACAATGGTTCTCCCTTGCACAACCCTACCACCTTGGTTTTTCTGGTTGCAACCATATGGAAGCTACAAATCCCTATGTTCAATCACCCACTTGAAACTCTGAGGACAAAATTCCTCCCTAGCACCATCCTACCACCCTGAAATATAAATATTTGCTTGCTAAAATTTATTACAGTGATATAGTATTTATCAAAGGCTTACCAGTCTCAGCATTGTTTTGCTACATTGCTCTGCTCTATCTGCATCAGTGTCTTCCTACTTGCATTTTCTTGTTCTTAAGTTCTCGTACAGTTTATTGTTTTCACCATATCTTCTCTATCCATCTTATGTTCATCTTTGCATTTTCTCCCTCAGTTCATGCTGTGATATTCATTGGTTACATTTCGACTACTTTTTGCAGAGAACCAACAACCTCTCTCTGTCATGACATTTTTCTTTTATTCCTGCTCTCATCGTCCATTACACTCTGTATCTCCAACGCTCGAGTTGAGAATCTCAAAAAAAAAAAACTCTCAGGAATCATGATTCCAACACTTAGGAATAATGATTCAACCACTTAGGAACAATGATTCAGTTAGTGTAGCTGAATTGTAGCTGATCAAAAAATCACGAGATCAAACAACAACCTTTCGATCATATTTGATTTGATCAATGTCGTTGGATTATACACGCAAATGATTTATGACTTTTCAATGTGTAACCTCCAATGTGGAGCCTAGCAGCACTAGCTCCTTCCTCAATCTTCTGTTGATGTGAACTTAGGTGATGCTCTCATGTGACCACATGATTGTGGGCACGGCCTAAGGTGGTCTGAGGGAAATATGCTTTTCTCCCCGCAATTCACTACAGAACTCCACGTATGCCTTTGGCGATACCGTGGTTTTGATTGTGGCCCTCTCACGAAAAATTAAGACATGAGCATGTTCTAACCCCACAATGAGACAGGACTGGTGATATCACAATCTTTCCAGTGCTCCTGAACTGACGGTTCAAATCTTTCCTTTCAAGTTTTGCGGATCAGATCCAACCTTCCTAAATCAACGACTGTGATTTACTTCGTGATCTGGGCTCCAGGAGTTTCAAATATCAAACCATGATTTTCTTCATATGCCAATCTTTCGAAGTCGATGATCTGCGGACACCTATCTTTAACAATCAATGGCTCTACCTCCACTTCAGGAAATTGACCTGTCAACCAGATCAAAAGTTTTGCGGCCCCTTTCTCGATCAATGGTCAAGACTTCCTTCGGGTCTCCAAACTTCTGAAATCTCAAATCTCAAATTGACGCTCTGGATTAGACGACTTTAATTCACTTTGGGTGATCTGATGCTTGAGATATTCTTCGGATGATCTGACGACTAATATCTATTTCTGATGATTGTATGACTGAGATTTACTTCGTCTCTCCAGCTCTCTGAGCTTCGGGAATTTCAATTCTAAACTAGAAATTCTTGAAGTGATATTTCTTTGGAGCTCACGATCCGTCACCATGTATCCCTCTGGATCTGATGGTTGAACTTTACACTGGCTCTCCGGGACTTTGCGTTTCGTGAAATCATGAGTTATCTCTCCTACTTTCTCCGATGTTCGAACTCCCGAACTCTCGAAATTCGAACTTTGTGAGTTATCTCTCCTAGTGGCATAGGCTTTCGCTCAGTCGTTTGATGGCTCCAAGGCTAAGATTCGGGATCTGTAACTAGAAGTGATTGAGGATTTTATAGCACAAGCTACAGGGTTATCCCAAGAAGGGGATCAATGGTTTAAGAACATCAAAATCGAAGGCATGTCATGGCATTTTCTCATGGCATCCAAGAAATCACAGTGTTGCCCAAAAGAGACATGGTTTTGCAGGATAGATTCTGAGAAACTGGTTATGAATTTGGAAAAACTGTTAAAAACCCATTTCCGAAACGGGGTCATTTACTTTCCATGCAGGCAGTTTCTTCATAAAAAAAATCTATATCATAGGTATGCTTCATTTTCTGAATAGAAATTTCTCAGAAAATCTGTTTCGTTTGAGTTATTTTTTTATTTCCCTTTTCCTTGTGGATTTGAAGATCTGCAGAAAATTTCTAAGTTTTACCAGAGACAGAGGTTGAACCCACTATAAAGCATGTTCCACCATGTCCTTATTCGAATCCTCATGGTTTCTCATCTATCTAAGACTGGGGACAGTTGGGAAAGTTTCTTGTTGAGAAATAATTTTACCCTACTCAACAACATAACTGAATTACTTCTCAATCTCAATGAAAACCCGAGTCCCTGTAGATCTAACCCTACTATTCCTCCCCATGAGTCGATTCAGGTTTTCCCAAATGAATTAGTTTTCAAGAAAAAAGGAAGGTATGCAAAACAAAGTAATCTGGATGTGCATTTTACAAACAAGAGGATTAACCAGGCTGGTAATGTGATTATTAAAAACTCAACAAAATTTAACACCATCATAAATTCAGATGATTCTTTATCAAATCTCTGAAATGGTAAATATTTGTTTTGATTTTTTTGATTTGGTTCTGTTTGAAAAACAATAAATAGATTTTCTTTGATTTTATTTTTATTATTTTAGACTAGCTACAGAATCCTATGGCTTGTCTTTTGAAATTATTTATTTTGATTATTATCTAAATTCGATTTCGTTTTATCTTTTTCAGGGAAACAACAATCTATGATGCTATTTTCAAGGAGAAAGAGTCATGGGATGAGCATGATTAGACTAGTATTTTCCTATTTTAAAAAAACAATGTCAGTTATGTAATTATTTTTGATATAAACTCCTACAGGTGTATTCCTTTTGTTATTCTATTCTATTTTCAGGTATCATCCTCTATCTTGTATGATAAGAGGTAACTGATCCAAGACTTGTTTAAATAGTTGGTGTTGCTTAGTGTAAAGACAACTTTCTCTGGATTACAGTATGGACATATAATTTTTGGAAGTGATATGGGAAAACAGTTTGATGTTGGCTTTAGACCTGTGTGAACTGTACAATGTTTATTTCATTGTTTTCTCCTATTATTTCTATGTTATGAGATGTTATTATTTGTTGATTTAGATTTAGTCTTGTCTTCGTAATGATATTTCATATCCTTAAATATTTAAATGTTGTCCATGGTCTGTTGGTTTAGTTTGTACTTGTGATCAATCAGTCATTTAATTATTTTTGAGTTTACTTCTGATATTCAATGATTGATAATATCAATACCCAGGATTGAGATTTATTCCCTCTTCAGTTATTGGTTATCTTGAGTTTAGAAGATTTTTAATTAGTTATCTTTCTGTTGTTATAAATTCACTCCAAGCATCAAACACTTCCTTGAATTTCTTCAAGAAGCACTATTGTTTGCTTCTGTCATAGGTTTCCCTTAAATACATGAACAAGCAGGATCTCATACAACATAGAGAGAGGAACTTAGTTTATGGTTGATCAGTTAGAGGTTAGTAGATGCACTGATTTCTTTTATTCAGAGTTGTTTACCAATGAAACGATGATTACATTAATTAGCTTTGATTGTGTTTGTGACATTGTTTCAATCGTATTCTCTTAATATTTATTAGTTTAATATCTTTAAACATTAGAAATATTTATGTTCTTAATTTATCTCATTTAGAAACACTATTACGAACATCTACTTTCGCAAGATTTCAAGAAAACCTTGTAAACTATATATAGATTGTTTATAATCATTTGTATATTCACTTTTTTAGATGAATATCTGTAATTAGTATATCCATTGTTAGAATCATAAAATTATATTAGTTTATTTCTTTTGTTTTTTGTTTTTTAGGACCTTAGTTGGTTAACGGATCCATTAAAACCGTCGGGTTATATCATACCAAACAACTTGGGTTAATTAGACAACCCCAGTCTAGATCTAACCTTCTAGTTGAGGGTGTGTCATAAATGCCCATCAAAAAATGGCACTGGAAGGAGGGATGAGTAAAATTAATAATTAAATGTTTTACCCCTCAGCCTGTCATAATTCAAGATTTATAAATTTTTCTTCTGTGTCATCTTGAAATGCACTAGAAGGCATGCCAGACTAACAAGATGGCCTTGCAGGAGTCTTTGTTTTGAATGTATTTAATTCCCAATGGCTCCCCAAATCACTGTGTTGGAACATGCTTTGCACTTCTCATTACCTGATATTCCCAATGAGACAGTCTCTCGCAGCTTGTCCAAACTCACCTTTGATGGTGGGGGGGTGTATTTGCAAAAGACCACCTTAACAAGTTTTGGTGTAAATGCATCAAGCATGATATTTCTGATTTAAAAGTTTTGTGCAGATTGTTTGCTTCTACTTTTAGGGGTTGGATTAAACATTGGTTTGAGTCTTTTCCACAATATCACATTATTGATTGGTTTCAATTTGTAGAGGAATTTTTAGATTCTTTTGAAAACTATGATTACAATCAATTATGTGAAGAACTTCAGACTTTAATAATCAATGACAATTCATCTCCATAAGAATTTTCAACAAGAATCCATCATGTTCTGTGTAAATTTAATATTTATGACATGTCATTTGTACTAAATCTCCTCTATGATGCTTTCATCCCTTTCATCCAGCCATATTCAATTGTGAATGATGAATCAATTACAAATCCTATCACTCAATTGTGAGAAGATTTTTGTTCGCGGGCTGAGAAGAATCCATTTGAAAATTTTGAACAAGAAAGGGAGGTAGAATCTATTGAAAAGGTTCTTACTGACAATCAAACTTATTTTTCCTCTAAATCATTGTATATTCAGTCCTCAACCATCGTGGAAGAAGATTCAATGTTGGGTCAAGGTGAATGTCCTCATTCTTCTAACTCTTTCTCTAATCAGTATTTAAATTCAGTTATTGAAGAACACTTAGGTGATGAAAATGATCTTAAGCATTCTAACATTCCTATGAAACTAATTAGAGATGTAAATCTGCAATTTGAATAAAAAACCTTAAACCCTCATCCACAAATCATACCTGATCCACGGGAAAGATTAGATGTTTGTCGTGAAAGTTTTTAATTTTCTATCATACATGAGGAAATTTTAGATTTTCATGTTATGTTCAAGAATTTATCACCAAAGCAGAGTGAAAGATTTAAGGAAATTGAGGAGGAATGTCTTGAGAATACCATTGTTAAATATCATAGATCAAGAGATTCTTTTCATGTGCTTATTTTTTATTCCTTTTACTCTTTATATCCTGATCTCTTCTTATATTCTAGTGGACATGATACTTTACCCATGGTATCTCACTCATTTCCATCACAATCAGATATTTTCGATATGCCAAGATTTGGTGCAATTAATTTGAAACATAACATTTATGAAGTCGGATTTGATGCTTTTTCAGTTTCATCACTCGCATGGAAAAAAGACATGTTGCAAGATGATTTTAAGTGATTTATTTTTGAAAAAGATAGTGCACTCATTCTCATGGAGATCAAATATTCTACATTTCATATTCATTCTTTGATTAGTTCAAATTTTAATGTTTATGCTTCGCATTTTGAAAATATCAATCTCATCAAAGGAAGTGTTCAAACCAATGATCTAATTGATGTCATGAATCCTCTTATGATGCGTTCCCCGTTGATATATCCATTTCATCAAAGTCATAGTTTGCATCCTAATTTTTATGGCAGTAGCTTGGAATGGCTTGAATATTCATATCTAAAAAATCTTCATAATAAAGATAAAGTTGTGCATGCTTTGCGTATACCTAAATATATAGGAAGTAAGCATGACATGATTTTTTTAGATCCTCCATGTGAAGAAATTGATTAACACTTAGATAATTGTCAGAAGGATGGGGCACTTTAGCCTTGGCTGATGGTTATGTCAGGTCCCCATAATATTGACAAGTTTTCCAAACTTACTTACACTCTTCCATGTCATTATGACCCATATCACAACAAGATTGCATAATGGTTGGAGGATTCATACATCAAGAAGTTTCAAAAGAATGGTAAGGTCGTGCTTGTTTTGTTTTTAAAAGAATATATAAGAGGTAAGCATGACATATTTCTTCTGTATCTGCAAATACTACATTCTTTTATTCTGATTTTCGACTTTCTATGCCTTGCAAGATTGAAGATGCTCTTGTGGATGCATTGGAAATACGATTTTACTTAGTGTTTTGATCTATTTAGTAGTTTAGAGTAGGTTTAGGAGTAGGTTTCCTTTAGTTTTATTTATCATTGTTTATCTTTGTAATAATGCAGTTATAAACACAAGTGGGCACACCAAGAGAACCATAATATGAATGTTGTCAGGGAAGTCCACTTTAAATCTTTTTCTCTCTACTTTTCGTTGAATATTTCTTTTCAAAAACGTAGTAGCATCATGAAAATTTTAAATGGAAAGTTAAGAGATAAGTAAATTTGAACTATCAATTCAACCCTGACCCAAGGTGCCACGAGTAGGACTGCATTCATATTAGTTAGGATTTTTCTATTTTCTTTTAATCTCTCAAGAAATACTTTACCTGATAAAAGTCAGGTTTGCCCCCATGTGATTATTTTTAGTTTGTGTGTTCTTTTGTTTTTATTTTTCTTTTTTGTTTGGCTTTTGTTTTTCCTAATAATTATTTCTAAGTCATAATTCATTATCGAAGGGAATTGGATTTTTTCATTAGCAACAATTGATAACAATTCAAAGTATATAAACATTAAGTTATAAACTCAGATCAGTTACGGTAATTTTTTGTCCAGTCATTGTTCCTGGTTTTCATTGAAATCTCAGGGAAAAGCGATTATCCTTGAAAAAATTCTAACGTCGTCCCTATTTTAATGAGAGAAACTATGATTTCTTCCCCATCCTAGATATGATATCTTAACTAAAATATTAATGTCTAAATTACGATGAAAGTCATCAGAACAGAAAAATAATTCTTAAAAGATCAATCCTTCATTGCCTGGCTGTGAAATATTCAATATCACCCCGCTCTCTTAATATCATGAATTTTCTGGAAATTTTACAAGAAAATTTTAGAGAGTTGGAAGCACTGTAGTGTGTGGGAATTGTGTGTAAACCCATCGGGACACTGAACATATCTGTTGGCAGTGGGTAAATGCACACATGATACCAAGACAAATTCATCGAGGTACTGAATCGACATGCTGGCAGCGAAGTAATGTTGGGTTTGAAGATCCTCAGGTATGTTTTTTTTAATTTATTAGGTGTCAGGATTCTTTTATCATAAATGGACAACTCTTGGATGAGATAGAAGTAATAGAGTGGGTTAAATGCCATCCCTACTGAGGTTATGGACACTTGCTAGAAGCAGTGGCCATGCCAATAATTTTGGTGTCATCTGTATAAACATCGCTACCCATGTGATCTAAACAATATATCGGATTACAATTTTTGGACAGAACTCTACCCAATACTATGATTGTGTTATTTTTCCGAGTTATTGTTGAAATATTTGATCTGTCTTTTAATTGTTTCTATTCAATAGTATTGAGTCATTTGTTCCCTGATGTAAAGTTTTGATGATGCAGAGATAACTGCTTCACCCAACGTGTCGCCATTGTTGGAAGCCAACAAATCTTGTCAAATTTTATCATGATAAAATGTCATCGCCAAGGGTTAAGGGTTTCTATAGTTGCCTCCTTCTCCTCACAAACTTTTTTGTATTTTGATTTTGAGGAGGTTCATTGGCCTAGCTGAGTATAAGAGTTTTTCGTTTTTAATCTATTGTTTGTTTTGTTTAATTTCATGACTAAAAGCATGAAATTAGAACAAAATTTTGGCTTGGGTAGTCATCATATAGTTTTTTATTTCTTTGTTTCTTTTGCAAAAGGGATTACACCTACAGAGCATTCATATTTTTATAAACATTAAAGTTTGTAAGCTAATATTTTTATTTGTTGATCCATCACCATTGATTTATTTACTTTGGGAGATATGATTTAGTCATTTCTATGGTTGGTTATATGGTTTTTCACATTTGGTATATGCTTGACTGCGCAGAACCTTTGGTTAAATTCCAAATATTAATCCTGCTCTTACCAGTCCCATCAAGATCTGACCACCATGGTACATAACTAACACACTCATAATTCCACATCACCCTTTGTCCTGCGTAATTCAGACTTCCATTCATTATTGGAAGAGGTAAGTGGTGTTGGTTTGGGTTTAGTGTTAATTGCCCAGAATGGTTTACTATCCTGTGCGTCCTCTGGTTCTTACCCACCCAAAGCTCAAATTGCCAGTTATGGTAGCCTCTCGATTCCTTAGGTATCGGGCCTCTCCCGATTTTGCAGATTTTTTACTATTGTTTGTGTATTGGAGAACACAACCTACCTCTCACTTCCATTACTGTATCTGTGTGATAGTACCCATGGTGCCCGTGGTAAGAATTGAACCCAGTGGTTCACAAGCCCTCCTCTCTCATGACTATGATGTAGGTGACATTGTGGCACATGGTTGGGATAGTTTCCTCAAACAGATTGAGGGATATAACCTGACAGTGGCATAGGCTTCCGCTCAATCATTTGATGGCTCCAAGGCTAAGATTGGGCATCTACAACTAGAAGTGACCGAGGATTCTATAACACGGGCTAAAGAGTTATCCCAAGAAGGGGATTGATGGTTTAAGAACATCAAAATAGAAGGCATTCCCTGGCATTTTCTCATGGCATCCAAGAAATAACAATTCTTCCCAAAAGAGACATGGTTTTGCGGGATGGATTTTGAGAAAATGGTTATGAATTTGGAAAAAATGTTAAAAACCCATTTCCAAAATGGGGTCATTTACCTTCTACATGGGAAGTTTCTTTAGAAACAAATCTATCTCAAAGGTATGCTTCATTTTCTGAATAGAAATTTCATATAAAATCTGTTTCGTTTGAGTTTTTTTTAATTTCTCTTTTCCTCTCTCTGGACTTGAAGATCTGCAGAAAATTTCAAAGTTTTACCAGAGACAGAGGCTGAACCCATTGTCAATAATGTTCTACCATGGCCTTATTCTAATCCTCACGATTTCACATCTATCTAAGACTGGGGACAGTTGAGAAATAATTTTACCCTACCCAACAACATGACTGAATTACTTCTCCATCTCAATGAAAACCCCAATCCCTGTAGATCTAACCCTATTGTTCCTCCCCATGAGCCGATTCAGGTTGTCCCAAACAAATCAATTGTCAAGAAAAAAGGCAGGTATGCGAAACAGAGTAATATGGATGTGCATTTTACAAACAAGATGATTAAGCAGGCTGGTAATGTGATTGTGAAAAACTCAGCAAATTTTAACACCATCATAAATTCAAATGCTTCTTTATGAAATCTCTGAAATGGTAAATATATTTTTTTTATTTTTGTGATTTGGTTCTGTTTGAAAAACAAGATTTTCTTTGATTTTATTTTTATTATTTTAGACTAGCTACATAATCCTGTAGCTAGTTATAGAATCCTATAGCTAGCTATAGAATCTTGTAGCTAGCTACAAAATCCTTTAGCTTGTCTTTTGAAATTATTTATTTTGATTATTATCTAAATTCGATTTTGTTTTATCTTTTTTAGGGAAACAACAGTTTATGATGCTATTCTTAAGGAGAAAGAGTCACGGGATGAGCGTTATTAGACTAGTATTTTCCTATTTAAAAAAAACAATGTCATTTATGTAATTATTTTTTATATAAACGCCTAGAGGAGTATTCCTGTTATTATTCTATTTTTGCAAAACAAACTTATTTTCATGGATCATCTGCTATATTGTATGATAAGAGCTAACTAATCCAAGACTTGTTTAAATAGCTGGTGTTGCTTAGTGTAAAGACAACTTTCTATGGATTACAGTATGGACATATAATTTTTGGAATTGATATGGGAAACAAAATCGATGGTGGCTTTAGACCTGTGTGAAATGTACAATGTTTATTTCAATGTTTTCTCCTATTATTTCTATGTTATGAGATGTTATTATTTGTTGATTTATCTTTAGTCTTGTCTTCATAATGATATTTCATATCCTTAAATATTTAAATGTTGTCCATGGTCTGTTGGTTCAGTTTGTACTTGTGATTAATCAGTCAATTAATTATTTTTTAGTTTACTTATGATATTCAATGATTGATAATATCAATACCCAGGATTGAGATTTATTCTGTCTTCGGCTATTGGTTATCTTCAGGTCAGAAGATTTTTAATTAGTTATCTTTCTGTTGTTATAAATTCACTTCAAGCATCAAACACTTCCTTGAATTTCTTCAGGAAGCACTATTGTTTGTTTCTGTGATAGGTTTCCCTTAAATACATGAACAAGAAGGATATCATACAATGTAGATAGAGGAACTTAGTTTATGGTTGATAAGTTATAGGTTAGTATGTGCATTGCTTTCTTTTATTCAGAGTTGTTTATGAATGAAACAATGATTTCATTAATTAGCTTTGATTGTTTTTGTGTCATTGTTTCAATTGTATTCTCTTAGTATTTATTAGTTTAATATATTTAAACATTATAAA
>ML868847.1:9166-20673 GCA_009831015.1 Picea engelmannii | reverse complement strand
AGGAAGGGCTTGAAAATGGAATTCATCAACCCTTGGAATGTGGAAGGTGCATTTGTAAGGCCAAAAGGCATGACCAAACATTCATAATGGCCTTCATGAGTTCGGAATGTTGTTTTTGGGATATCTTCTTCCTTCATTCTGATATGATGATACCCTGAACGAAGATCCAATTTTGTGAAATAGATTTCTTCATGTAGTTCATCTAACAATTAATCAATCACGGGAATGGGAAACTTATCTTTAATAGTGATCTTATTGAGCTCTCTATAATCTGGACACATACGCCATGAGCTATTTTTCTTGACTACCATTACCACTGGTGCAGAGTAAGAACTTTGGCTAGGTCTAATAATGCCAGCCTCTAACATTTCTTCAACCATGCACTCAATTTCACTCTTCTAGGCATAAGGGTATCTGTATGGCCTGATGTTAGGAGGAACACTCCCAGGAATTAGGTTAATTTCATGATCATGATTTCGAGTGGTGGGAGACCTTTGGGAATATCTTCAAATACTTTGGAATGCTTATCAATGATCCTTTGGAGATCTTGAGGAATAGATCGCTTAGATGTTTGAACATCTAGTGAGCATAGTTGTGCAATAATGCCTTCATGCCCCTTTTTCAATAATTGTGTCATGCCATTAGAGCTTATCACCTTATCGGGCTTCCTTATGATACCTCTCAACTCAATTTCTTTTCCTTCCAATAAAAATTTCATGGAAAGTTCTTGAAAACTAAAAGCCACTGTTCCTAATGATTGTAACCATTGGATTCCTAGTACAACATCTGCACCACCCATGGGTATAGCAATCATTGGACTATTCATTACATATTCCCCCATAGTAAGATTGATGTTATTGAATTTTCCTGAGAAATTGATAGTTCCTCCATCTGCAATCATTACTTGAAACTATAGCACTGGATATACAAAGAAATTGAGTTCTTTGGCTAATTTATAGTGAATGAAATTATGAGTACTTCCAGAATCAATTAGGACTATTACCTTTTTCTTTTTGATGTATCCTTCGATCTTGAGGGTTTGAGGAGTGCTAATTCCAGCCAATGCATTACACGATATCGTGCGAGTCAACTCTTGAGACGAAATTGCTTCTACGTTTTCATCTTGAGATGGTTCTTGTTCTTTTTCTTCTTCCTCTTCACAATCTATGTAGAATAATTTCTTCTCACCACACTTATGTCCCTTACTGTATTTGCTGTCACAATTAAAGCATAAAACTTTTGCTTTTCTTTCCTCCAATTGTTGAGGTGTCAACCTTGTAGGTTGAGGTGTTTTAGGAGAAGGAGAATTGTTCTCTCTATAGATGTTAGGATAAGTCCTTCTAGTAGCCATAGCCATATTTTTACTTTCAACATTTCTTTCCACCTTAAATGCATTCTCCAATGATTTGGGTTCCCAAAGGAGAACCTCATGTTGAATGTTATATTTTAAAGTTCCTATGAATACATCAATCAAGTACTCATCTGGAATATCGGTTATCTTTATATTCAATCTTTGGAAGTTCTCAATGTGCTCAGTAACTGAACCCTTTTGCTTGAGATTTATCAATTGGCTAAAGAAGGTATTGCTCCTTGTATCCTCATAGTGTGCTATCATTTCTTCCATGAAAATTGTCCAAGTGACAAGTGATTTGTGAAAAAAAAGCCATTGATACCAAACAAATTGATTAGGTTCTAAATATAAAGAAGCAATTCGTACCTTTTGTGTATGTGGCACATTATGGAGATCAAAGAATTGCTCCATTTGAAGTATCCATGTGATTGGGTCTTTTCCATCAAACTTCCTCATGTCAATCTTAGGAACGTGGTTGGTCTTCAAACCAAAGTTGGAGTTTCTTTATTCTTGATTCACCTTCCTTGTGTCCACATCATGAATTTCATGGGATGCATTTTCACTTTCAAGTGTCTTCTCTGTTACAAAATTTTTCAATACTTCCATGATCTCCGCTTTTAAACCATATATCTTAGTATCCAACTTAGCTTCCATTGAATCCATCTTAGTATCCAACTTAGATTCCATTGAATCCATCTTAGTATCCAACTTGGCTTCCATTGAATCCATCTTAGCTTGTAGTTCATTTATGTCCCTACGCATTTCTTCACCTTCATCAAGAGTCCAAGTAGGATTTTCTGGAGGCTTATTTGTTGTAGAAGTTCCCTTTTTGGGTGGCATGTTGGCCAAGTATCACTTTTGAACCTTGATTTTGAGGTGGTTCTTCTAGACAATATTTCTTCTGTTGTATCTCCCAATTTTTGGCCCTTCTGGGTATGAAACTTTCTATTATGTATTTCTCCAACATTTATTCTCTTCAATGCCATAGGTCTGATCAAAATTGGATGTGTCAAGTGGAATTTACGGTAACTTCCCCACAACTTGCCGATTTTTGGCCTTTCCAGGAGATTTCACTTGTATAGTGTGCTCTGCACAAAATAATTGATATAAAATTTTGAAACTCGCACCCAAAATACTACAGAATGTTCGCGATCTAATGCAACCAGTCCCATGCAATTGGGATACTCTAGGAAGAAATTATGATTGTTTTACCTGGAACACCTTCTTGAGACTGGCCAATAGGACTAGTCAGATACCCTATCTTACACAGAGCTTATCTACAAATTTAAGATGATCCAGAAGTTGAACGTTTTACCACTGATACATTACTAATTTCTATAAATGGCCTCTATATTTTAGGGTCTGAAACGTTACAAAAAAACTTTTATAGCGAAAATTACACAAAGACTCATTTCAGGATGATTCCAGAACCCTGTCTTGTACAAGCTGTATCGTTGACATTATAAGGCCTCAGGAGCTGAATTTTGATCCCAACATACCTTGATCCATCTACTAAATATCCTCCAAGCTGTTCCTTCTGAAACATTGTAGAAAAAAAGTTATAGTGAAAATGCCACGGTGTCTCAGATGTAGCAGCGAAACCCCAAGACCTAGATCTCTGATACCATATGTTAAGAACCAAACATCAATATAGCATAGAAAAACCTCAGGAAAAGTACTCAACGCCTTGAAAAAGAGATAATTTCAAATAATAAGCCTCTTTGATGGGGAAACCTCCTTTTACCCCACTTAAATGTTCAAGTACAAGATGATTCAAAATGAAAATGTCTCCTTGGTATATATAGGAGACTAGGAGGTATAATTACAACTAATGGCTTAAAGCCAACATAAATAAAATAACATTAATAATCTAATATGCCCCAATTAAGGGGTAATAAATAACATTACTAATCTAATATGCCCCAATTAAGGGGTAATGAGCCAATATTAGGGCTTAACAAATTTTGGGAAAAATCAAATAAGTTTTGAAGGAATTAAAGTAGCACCGAAAAACAGGGGAGCGCACTGAAAATAACGGAAAACCCGCACTGAGAAAATCATTTAGAAATTGGTCAAAATGTTGCAAAGCAGTTGGAAAGTGGACAAGCACCGACTTGGAGAAATGGTTGGATCAAGGACCAACTCAGATTAAGTCAAGGATAAAGTGGAAAAACCTAATCTTCTTAGGGTTAGGGTTTTTGTAAGGGATTTTGTCCCAGTTTTGTATAAGTAGAATGTATTAGGACTGTAAAGGTTGTTGTTGGTGACTAGTGAGTTAGTCGAGGGTTTTAGAAAGTATGATAGTGTATGCGTGAAAATTTCTTAGTGTTGTGAGAACTGATGTGATCTATGGATATCGTATGTAATGGAGGAAGAAATGTACAGTGCACAACACTATATTTTGCAAGAATATGAATAAAGAGAAAAAGAGACCAATATTTTTGGACGTATCCCCATGGGGGTGAACCAAGATGTATCTGTATTTTATGTGACTGTATGAAGTTTTTATGATTGCATTTACTTTGATAAGTTTTTAGGATGAATATGTTGTTTGTTGAGGGAATGAACACTGCACAGTAGGAATACACTAATATAACCTCTAGAATAACACTAAGTAAATGAATTTAATAGTTAGTAAATATATCATAATATTTTTTTACAGTAGATGAATACGTGTTTCTGATAAAATGCGGCTAGAATGATTAATAACATCCTATTAAAATAGTAGTGACAATGGTCTGGAATAATATCTAATGAGGTTTTTAAGGTTAACAATAAGTGGATCCAATGCCTCTGAGAGAGAAACACATCCCATCCCATGGTTGCAGACATCTGATTCATGTGGCCACCCATAGAAGCCATATCGGGTGAGACTGCATAGTGCACTCTGTGCGCTGTGTTTCCTTTTGGTATCCGGAAGGGTTGATGGTAGAAGGGTTCGTTGATAATATTGTATTTAGAACACGAGTTAGCCCATAGCAGCCAAAAGTATATAAAATGTGCCAATATGCATTCAATCTTGAAAAATTTAATATTTCCATTCTTCTGTTTGATTACAACATTCATCTTGTGATGGTTATATTAGTAAAATAAATCGATATTCACCAAGTTCAAAATATTTCTCTACCCTTGCATCTATGATCATCACCATATGGTTTTATGTTTATGGGGATTACAAGGTCACAAAAGGTTTGTCTCACATCATGTTATGAGAAAGAATTTATGTCATATATTTTGAAACTTTTTAATAGTTATTGGTATTTGGGTTGTTTTTACTTATAAAAAAATCTGGTTACATGCTTATCACAAATAAAAAAGGTTATCATGGAAATATACAATGCTTTTACAATCAAATAAGCGTTGTTTTCCACACTTATAAAAGGGGTTTCAATTATATTGCAATCTTCGACATGCAATGGTTCGAAAAATGGTGTTCGAACTTCATGTCACAATTGTTGCATACTATATTGTAATATCGAGCTCATATTCATAACACATGACTATTTACATTTCAAAGGTCATAACAATGGTTATATTGGAAACGTTTTAAATTTTTGTGGTACATATGGTGTATTTTCAAATTTTGATTTATGGTGATTAACTTTGCAAAGGATATTTTAATCTTGGCATTGTTTCCAATAGTTTTGATTTTATATTCTTATTAATGAGATTAGTCTTGGTAGTGTTCCAAGTCGTCATTTCAGTGGTTGTAATTTAACATCAACTGACATATCATATGGTATTGTGCTTGTTTGACATTATTTCTATTTGTTGATTGGTTGCTACATCACATATTTGGAAAGTGAAGTTCATTTGGAATTAGGGTTGAGTGCATGTGTTTTATGAAAATAACATGCTCATTTCCATGCATTCAATTCACCATTACGTGGTTTTTGTCACCAAATCCCGCTTTAGTTTTGGCATTGCTCATTTGAGTTGTTCATAATTTATCTATTTTGACATTATTGTGGTTACAAATCTCAAACTATAACAATTCCATATTTGTTTGCACCAATTTTTACACATATTCGAAGCACTAGTGAAGGCATGCAAATTCTAGCTCATTTTTCATTATATGTATGTTTATTTTGCAACAATAATCTTAAGAGTGGATCTGTGTAAATTGGTTATTTTGTGTGATATTTCTTTCCTTACACTTTAAAATGGGTCTTGATTACCTCTACACGATAAAATCAATTCATTCCTCCATATATGAATTTTGTGTGTTTGTCACCTACTGTTTAAAATAATTTGGTTCGTTTGGGTTTAAATACAAGTCTTGATTACAAATATTCGAAAAACAAAATTATGGGACACACTTAGAAAATATTGGCTCAAGTTGTTGAAAATAAACTCATATTAATCTTATACAACTTAGTCTCCACCATGAAGTAATAACTAGTATTTCCCTCTAGTGGACACACTGGACCCTTGATATTTTTCTCTATTTTGGAAGACAACAATTTGATGGTATTGATTATGGATTGAGTCTTGGGTAAGGCTTTGGGTTTTACAAGAAGACTTAGCATACTATAATAGTGGTGATATAAGGGCGATCCATCACAGTTTAATGGCGTCATTACACATACAATTTGTTTGATGCAACTTCGTTTTAGTTGCATGCCTTTGAATGTGTAATAATATAGGTTATGTTAAAACCCTAAACCTTATACATGTAATTTTTCTAAGAAACTTAGCGCCCAGTTTTGAACCCTCATCAACTATAATGGTTATATATCCATTGGTTTCAAATTATGATAAGCCTGGATGACAATTCTTCCACGGATATTTTCAAACCTTCATAATTGATTTTAAAGTTTAAACCATACACAGAACCTTCATTTTATGATAATATTGTTGAAATGGTCAGGTGTTCGACCTGTGTGTTCATTTTATATACATAAATTTTGATGTAGTGAATTGTTGAAAGTTTTTGATAAATTCTAGTTTCGAAAGTTTGATATGGAAAATGTATGCATGGATGTAAATACAAATCAGGTAATCTTGTTGATAATTTTCAACCGCTGTCAATACAAATTACATATGGAAATGTTGATCTGTGGAACCCAAATAACTTGGAGCCCAAATGTTCAATTTGAATCCTTGTATGATTGGATGAGGTTGAGTCTAGTTTTTGAAAAATGAAGCATTATATAAATGATTCAATGCTCAACATGTATAGTCTAGCAGTATGCAAACTTATTGCATTATGAATAATTATATCCACAACTTTGTTGCAATGAATACATATTTTTAAAAAAATTAAAGGTTGGTTGATGATTGATGATGGTAGTTTAAGTAATTGGGAGTTAATAAAAGTTGTTTGAAAGAATTAATGGAACATAAATAAAAAAAATTACACAGGATTAACTCCTTTAATTATTTTATTTTTCATGAGTTATTCCCTAATTCATGAATTTGCCTTTCTTTAAAGTCCCATATGTTTTCCCCTGGTTGTACACAATAAAAATTGTTTCTATTAAAATGAAAACTGTTGGCAATTGGCATGAATGATTTCAAATGCATGAAGAATATATGTGGTTGTTGCATGTATGAATAGAACCAAGAATGAAAAGAAACATGGTTTAGTATTTTTCAGTACATAGAGTTTGAAATTGGATCATGATCTCTGTTCCAAAAGAGTACAATTATAGGATTATTTCTTCATCATCCAAATACAAGCTTAAATGCTGAAAGAAATTCCTATGAAATAAGTTTTGAGATGACTGACTTATTTATTTTCAGGACCAATTCCTCTCATATTCTCACTTTACATAAATTATTCCAAAAGTCCCAATACCATTTTCATTTAAGCTCATTGTTCTTCCCCATGTTATATAACTAAATCAAAGGGTTTCTAAAGAAATATAGTAGACAAATTGGTATTTTAACTGAACGATACTTAGAATATAATTAAACAACACTAAACAAATGGATTGACACGTCAAATTAATGATTGGAATTGGGCATAAGTATAGAGATTTTGATGGAAGTTTGAGAAATGGTATGTTATGGTTATGGTTATGAACATGTATCTCTCCTTCCTACCATTTAATTCCACTTTACATTCATTACAAAACCCTTCACCTTCCCAATTTCATTATAAGTCCCATGTTCTTAAATAAATAGAAGTTTGTAGAAGAATAAGAATTATGAAGTCTAGATATGTTTCAAAATAGAGCAATTTGTTTCATTTGGGCTTACCTTCCCTCATTCCCCTTTGGATGATTGTATGCTTGATTATTGATTGAGTCAAAGCCACTTTTAAATTACGTTATATGTAAAATTATATTTGGCGATTTATGTGTTGTTTTATGCATACTCTAATCCAATCTTCATGGTTAAATGGATTATTTTTTCATTCATGGAAACAACAGATCTAAAAAAGATAATAGGGGAAATAGAGGAAATTGGAACAAATGACAACAAGTTGGTTGGCCTAGGGGAAGAAATAAAAGATGTATATTTTGTGTCCATTTTGATGCAGATTTAGAAGAATTTAATCAACTCTTGCAAAATAGCCTTGTGAATCTAGCAGATCAAGGATATTTCAATCCTCCTCCACCACCTAAGAAACCCTCATTATGACCTGGTCCTAGCATCACCAAAATTCTTGTAGAACCACATGTGTCCATGCAACCTGAGATTCTAGTTAATGATGGTTGGAATGAATCAGTTCATGATCCTCAACCTCATCACAATGGTTGTCCCACAATATCACTACCACTACCTGCACCTCCTTCTAAGCAACCAATTCATCCTGTTATTTCCATGGCCCCACATGCACTGTCAGCTCAACATCCTATTAAAAAAAATGTTTTAGCTCAAGAACCCGAACCTAGTAAAGGGAAACAACTTGCCATGTCACCTAGTTCTGATTAATCTAAAGACTCTTATCATTATGTTACTTCACATTCCATTCCCCCAAATCTTGAGCCTAAAAATATAAGCTTTGGTGATATGCACCATAAAGCATCAACAAATGAAGGAAAGAGGCATGTCAAGGCATAATTACATAGACAAAGGGTGTCTTCATATCAGATAAGTGGACAGAGGAGGATAAACACCCACATAAAATATGAATTTCAAAGATTATTTTATGATGACTCCTTTATTTATAGTTGACTCTTGGAAATATACATATTTTTATTTTTGGGCAGTGAACAACATTTATCTATTTTTGGCATGGTTGAATTATTTTTGGGAGTCACAAGTGTATTTATGAAATTATTATTTATTCAAGGGCTAATAGATGTACATTTATTTTATGGTATGTCATACATGATAAGTTTATGGAGGTACAAGAGGATATTGGAAAATTGAACAATAAAGTTACATGGGGTCCCCACCTTCTATTTATTATTTAATAAAACCCTTTTATTGTAATTGTTTATGAAATTTGTCCCACTTAACTAAAATTTAGTTAGTGATCTAACTAACTGTAGTTGAAAATAATCAAACTACCTTTTGGAGAATAAAAGAAGGACTTGATGGAGGGACAAAAGAGGAGAGAATAGATATGAAATTTTTTTATAATATTTTCTCTTGCTCTAAAGTGAGATTGCATTTATATTCCATTCCTTGTTGAATTACATAAGGGTTGAATCTTCTTGTTGACAACATGGTTTTACTGAAGGTGGAAATAAGAAGGACTAATAAGCATAATTGTTGACATGCTTCAAAAGGTCAATCTTTTGTTTTGATAGTGTGTTAATTGTAATTTTATTTCTGAATTAGTTTTTAGTGTTGACTAGAATTATTCTGTAGAGTCAAGACAATGGTACATTTGTGTCTTATTGATCCAATATTATAAATCTTGGTATTTTATTAGAAGACACCAATGTTCTATGTGTGATGTAAAATTTCTCCTTAGACTTATAAGTCTTAATTTGGTCCTTACCTGTGCAGGGGCATGAAAAGAGATCTTTTTACTGTAATTTTGATTTGAATTAAAAAAATCATTTTTGGTTTTAGGTCTCATCTTTGGACATGATGTGTAATGATGTCTCATATTTATTTTTTGATTATTTATTAAATATATTATAAATTTATGTTACAACCATTTCTCTTATTTTCTTTGATAAAACCGACATATAAAACAACATTAGGCCCAAGTACATATTTCTTGAGGACTAATTGTTTTTCTTAAGGCTATAAACCTAGGGTGAGGATCCTTCCTATATTTCCTTATCCGATCAAGATTCAAAAATGTTTTTATAAGTACTTCCATATATATATATATATATATATATATATCAAGGAGATCTATTATTAGGATCATCTTATCTAAAGTTATATTGTGTTCTGAAGTGGATATATTGTTAAGGAGGGTTCTCCTTCAAAGTGGACTATAATTTCTTGATTTCTTATCATTTTTAAGGTGTTGTATCATAACATTTGGTATGAGATCTCATTGATCCTAGGGTTTTTCTTCTCCAATAAAGTCATATTAGAATTTTCTCTATAACTTTGTTTATGCAATGATTCAGAATGTGAAAATTGGAGGTTATTCTTGGAAATTATTAAGGTATCATTGGTAAAAATTCCAGCTTATGGTTCATCATACTTTTGGTGATACACCTTATGGAAGATAGTGTATCTGAATAGTCCTATTAACTAGTCTCAAACATGTGTTCCGAGTAAAATAGTAATATCCTGTTTAGAGAGGATCCAAATTGAGTGTGACTAGTTGCATTAGAAAGATAATAGTATGTAGTAATTCAGGTACAAGTTTTAAAATTAGATATCAAATATTGTGTGTGTGGAATGTTGTAAATGTTCACTCTCCTGGAAAGGCCAAAAATCAACAAGTTGTGGGGAGGTTACCATAACTTCCACTTGGCACATCCAATTTTGATCAGACCTATAGCAGTGAAGAGAGGACATCTCATAGGACTACAAAATGAAATTTCGGACTCATAAGGGAAAAAAATTTAGAGATACACCAAAAGGAAGGTCGGCTAGGAGGAAAGACTCCAAATTAAGGTTTTAAATGGTACATAACTTACAATTGGCATACATTTTTCTTTTGGAAGATTTGTTTATGGTGATTCAATTTTTTTGAGAAATATAGAATAAATAAGTATTATTATTATTACTCCATATGGTTCCCAAAAAGGTGAAAACACCTATTAAACTTCCAGAAGTATCATTTATGACTCAAGAAGAAAATGAGGAAATACATAATAGGTTGTCCAAATTGGAGAAACTTAATGACTTGAGTGACAGGTCTAATAATTGGGTAAACTCACAAAGACAAATTCAAGAAATTGAAAAGAATATGGATTATATGAAAAGTAACATGGATGAAAATAAATAATAAATAAATAAATATATGAATTCCATAATCCTTCAGGTTCTAGATGAGAGACTCCCTAAAGGATATATGAAAATGAAAGGAACCCATAAAAATAAAGGTAGTATTCATGTTGAAAAATCAGCTGATAATAAGTAATTTTCAAGTGGATTTAAATCTAATAGTGGAGTTAATTATGGTGGAGGTCTTAAATTGAAATTTCCCAAAATTGAATTAAAGAAGTTTGATGGTACCGAAGTATTTACCTCAATGAACCAAATAGATAAATATTTTGAAATAAATAATATTATGGATGATCGGAAAAGGATTCACATAGAAACCTTGAACTTTGTGATAAAACCATATCAATGGTATCGGTGAATAGTGAAAATGAAACCCCCTTTATATCACTACAATTAGAGTTCATTTACACGAGACTTAGAAGCATAATATGGGAAAGTTTGGGAACATGACTTCTTCAGTCAATTGGCAAGAATGAAGCATGTAGGTAATATTGAAGATTATAATTCATAATTCTAGGTATTGGCCACAAGGGTGAATAACATAAGTGTTAAGAACCTTAATAGATATACAAATATAATCACCATAAATATTGAATACACAATAGATCCACGGAGGAATATAGAAGAACAATATGCTAAATCTATTTTATTACTATCAAACCCTTAAGGTAGGGAAACACCATACAATGGATCCTCTCCTGTTCACTTGCCTCTTCGAGGGGGCATCCTCCTATTGAGCTACAGTTCACAATACAATACTTCTCTTCATATCCCATTACATTGCTTGAACCCCTTTATATAGTGCTACCATCACCTAAGAACATTCTAGAGGAGGAAT
>ML868844.1:26556-40071 GCA_009831015.1 Picea engelmannii | reverse complement strand
GAAACACACAACAAGAAAGACTGAAACACAAGACTATAAACCAATTCAGACCCAGACAGGATCCAGAAAGCCCCCTGAGAAGATAAACTTTTGACAGGGGAAGAGGGGACTGCCTCTTAAACTTCCTGGTCACTACACGCTACCGAAACCACTACAGGACGCGGATATCCGCGTGCTGTAGAAGGTTAGGGCGCGGGTCACCCGCGGGCAGGGCTTCTGCAGGCCGCGGGTACCTCTGTGTGGCCCGAAAAGAAATGTCGAGCGTCAGTCAAGGAAAACTGGTATTGATCACCAGGTCCCCTGCCATCTTTCGGCTTAACAGAAAACAAAAACAACAAAGAAATAGAAACTAAATTCCTTGAACTACCAAAAGATATTTAACCAAACCCGGGAACCCTAAGAGTAAAATTATCCCCAGTGGAGTCGCCAATTCTGTTGTGGGGTATTCTACCCTACGGACTAATAATCTAGGGCTCTAAACTTATACACAGATCATGACCCTTAAGATTTAACTTCTAACCTTCTACCCAAAATCTCAACCCCTTTTCAAGCAAACAATGGAAGAATCGACTCACCTTTTCAACGATGATTGAAGTAGATCCTCCGTTGAGCCTTCTATTTCCTCGCTGCTGCTGCCCCTTCTACAAAGCTTCCTGCAATCAAGGTAAGACTACACATGCATGCTACTAATCTACTAGAGGGTTAGAAATAACACATAAATCAAATAACATAGATGAGATTCATGAACTTGGGACGGGAAAAGCAACTTTTTCATTAGTCTCAAAATGAATCACTTACAATGAGTTCTGAGACTGGCCACCATTCCTCGATCCTGATCCTAGGCTCCTCCTCTTCTTTTGTCCTCCAACTGCTGCAACATGAATTTCTCCTGAAGCTTGAGGCAAAGCTAAAGGGTGGGGACAATAATGGACTTGGCAATTTGGCAGAGTTTCTTTGCTATCCTTTTTTCCTCTTCTGAATAGTACCCCTACCCCTCCTTTTATAGGCTAGAAGAAGCTAGGGTTTTAGGCGAACTCTCGGCCATGCATGGCGAAGAGTTCCAGTTAACTGACAAAAAGCCTCATGTCCCGGCGGAAACTTTCCTGATTTTTTGCTTTGTTAGGTACCCGCGGGCTGTTTTGGGTTAGCCCGCAGATGTTTGCGTGCAGTATAAGGACAGAAAGCGGTTGCCCGCGCCCAGTAAGAAGTTAGGGCGCGGGTTGCTTGTTTTAAGTGGTTTTTTGAGGAATTTCTCAGCATGGCTTTGGCTAGGAAGAGGCATGAGTAGGTCTGATGCCAGGTAAGCAGGGATAGTGCAATTTAGGGTTATAACAGATAGCATACTTTATATCTTCAAAATATTTGATGGATTTATCATCCAACCTGAAGGCAACGTCCTTTTTTAGCAAAGCACTCATGGGTTTTATCCTTTCGGAAAAGTTTGGGACAAATCTTCAAATGAAATTAATCTTTCCAAAAAAGGAGTGCAAGGACTTTTTATTGACTAGGGGGTGGACATATTTTATCGATTGGACCCTTTTGGGGTTTATAGAGATTCCCCCTTTTGAAGCCACGTGACCCACAAATTTTCCTTCATCTGTTCCAAAAACAAACTTCTTAGGATTTAAGGAGATACCATACTTCCTACATCGTTCAAAGATGATCCTGAGGTGTGAAATGTGGTCTTTCATATCCTTTGAGACAACTATGAGATCGTCTTGGTAAATTTCTATGATTTTCTATACGAGGTCCCTAAAGGAAAAATCCATTGCTCTCTAGAAAGTAGCATCGACATTCATAAGACCAAACGACATTCACAAATACATAAATGTTCCCCGAGGTGTAGTAAATATTGTCTTAAGCTGGTCCTCTCTTTTAAGCAAGACTTGGTTGTATCTAGAGAATCCATCCAGCATGGACATCATTCCAATCCCTATAACTCTTTGTAGTAAATGTTCCATGTTTGAAAGGGGATAGTTGTCTTTCAAGGATAATTGGTTGAGGTTTCAAAAATCAACACAAAAACATATATCACTAGTTTCTTTCGAATGACTACCAAATTCGACATACATGAGGAATACCTGATGGGAGCTATGATACCAGCATCAACCATATTTTGGAGTTCCTTTTGTATTTGGCTTCCTAGTTTCGGATTGATGTGACTTAGTTTTTGTCGGAAAGGTTTGGCTCTTTCTGTTAGAGGTATAGTATGTTGGATGACATCACCCATATAGTCTTTTAATTCATCATAATTCCAGATGAAGGTGTCTTTAAATTCTCTAATGAGGTCTAGAATTTCCATCCTTTGCTTCTCAGTGGTTCCTTTCCCTATCTTGACCATCCTTGGATCCATTTTCATACTGATGTTGAATTCTAGGGCTTCATCTACTTGTTTGCTAGGCTTCTTTCTTTTGAAGATGCCTTGTTTGTCAAAGAGGTTTTATAAAGGAATACATACCTTAGGCAAGGTGTTATTCTGAAAGTTCACAACCTCCAAGTTCATGGAATCAACCAGGAAATTTATTTGTGAGTCGGTGAATTCTTTGTTATTTTCCATGAACCTAATGATCTGGTCATCATCCTCAAAGACTTGTCAATGTTCCAAATTATCTGGGATAGAAGGTCTAAAAAGGACTTCCATTTTTCATAGGTCTCGAAGTGGACCATCACAAGGTTGCAAGGTAGAGGTAGAAATATCCAAGGCATCAACCACATGGTTTTCTTCTCGGGGAATAGCTTCGATTGATACCATCTTGAAAGATTCTAAAATGGATTGTGCAAGGTCACGATACCTCTTCAACTTCTCATTTTTTGTAGAAAATTTTTGCAACACTTGTGATACTATGAGGTCTGATTCCCCTTTTACCTTTAAGTATTTGACACCTTTGTCAATTTCCAAGTTGAGACCTAGTATCAATGCTTCGTATTCAACAATATTGTTTGTGAATTGATATTCAATTCTATAGGAGTAGTAGAAGGTTTCATGGGAAGGGGTTTTTAAGACAATCCCAACCCCTGACCCAGAACTTGAGTGAGATCCATCAAAATCTAGGCTCCAAACTCCCTCAGGTGTTTCGGTGGCATCATCCACAGAACTTCCTCCTTGGACAAACCAATTATCGATGTCATTGTTAATACACAAGAGTTGATCATCTGGTTCATCGAAGTTTTCGATTAAGGATCCTATGAGGGGTTCTTTGTGGAGGATGAAGAATCCACCTTCAAGGTGAGGTGTGACTATCTTAGATCCTTGGTCTTGAAAGCTTCCATCCAAGTGTTTTATAAGGTCTTTGTGGAATATGATGCCCCAATTGCTCAAATAATATATCACCATTACATCTATAGTAAAGGGAGCTCTAGGGAAAGAGTCAAAGGTAACATTCAAATTTTTTATAATCCCCTTTGCGAAACCTCCCTGTGTGTTTGGTTGTGAAAGGCTCAGGCCTAACTGATGCATGACCCTTTCAGTCATGATGTTGGTTGTAGTGTTCGGGTAAAAGACACAATTATGGAGGAGGGAGTCATTGACTTGGAGAGTTGGAGAGTGACATAAAAAGGTGCAATCTCCCCATACTTCGGTCCAATACTTTCTACTTGGTGGACAAAAGGAGAAATTTATTCAAGAAGATCATCTTTTTAAATTTGTGGAAGGGAACCTTCAATCTCTTCACTCTTGTGTGGAAGAAAGACGTTTTGAAAGGGTTCTACTTCCTTAGGAGGTTCCTTTTGTCGAGACAACAAGGGAACATCTTGTATGTTGGTAGGAGCTGTGATCCACTTCGTACTAGGAGAAATGGATTTTACTTCAAGGATCTCGGGAAGGTTAAGTTCAGTTTCTGTAAAACCCTCATCACTTGATTCCCAAGAGTCATTATTGTGCAAGAGGTTAATCCGATGGATGAAATCGTCGAACTTAAGGTTTTCATCAATTTGGTAAACACAATCGTGTGCTTCATCTAAGGTTGAGGGTGACTGATGCTTAAGGGTGAAATACAAAATTCCATCCAAAGAGTTCAAGTAATGCTGGAGAATGGCCTCCTCTGACCTGAGGTTGGGTCGGAGTTTCTTAAGGAGAAGATTGAATCTATCATTGAAATCCCTAATGCTTTTGTTGGATCCTTTGCAAATGTTGATGTATTGAAAGTAAAAGGATTGTGCATTTTCTTGTTTACACCACCTTATTTTGAAAGCTTGTTCTAGCTCTTTAGGAGTTTTGATGATTCCTTTAGGGAGAATATCAGTCCAAGTTTTGGCATCCCTAGTGAGAGAGCTTGAAAAAATCCTCATAAAGACATCAGGGTGTTCTTGACCGGTTTGATGAAACTAAAAAAATTCACAAAATTGGGTCCAATGCGAGTTACTAGAGGATACTCCTTTTCCTGAAAAACTCGGTATCCATGAATCGACCCCTTTGGGCAGGTCATGTAATCCCCCTTGGGTGTTAGATAGGTCAAGAGAGCCAAAGAGTTCTTGGTGATACCATTTAGGAGAACTTGGAGAATTAACAAGGTTTGTAAGGTTAACGAAGACCACAGTAGAAAGGGGTAAGTACTGACGTCCGCTATAGGTCGTCATTTATGGAGTCGCCAGATAATTTTCTTTGAAATTATCAAAAGATAAGGGAAATCACCCTTAATGGAGTCGTCGGGTAAGCTTGTAAGATAAAGGATCTTGAGGAAAGGCTTACCGGAAAGTGTCGTCTTTTAGGAGAATTGAATTAGTGTTCCTCGGCAACAGCACCAAAATGTTATCATGCAATTTGTAGTTTGAGTAAAGGATGGATGGAAGAAAGGTAAATTCGCAAAACTAAAACAATCCTACCACTGTCACCTCAATAGGATACCTCTTTCTGTTTAGGGTGGTAGGCCCAGGGGAGATGTCCCCGGTGACCTGGGTTTTTGAGAAGGCAAATGCTTATGGCTAAGTAGAATTTTTTCCCCCTCACAAGTCACCACCTATCAGAAAGTTTGGCTAATCAACCAATAAAGATAAAGATAATTGAAAGTACAAATGATAACCAAATGTGTACTTTCCCGAGACAAAGCAACAAGAAAAACTATACATGTGCAATATCACTTGCTTGGTTAGTACTTCATATAATCAAGGACTTTATGATATAAAGCAATTGACCAACAATAGTGATGAAGCAAATCAATGATGTACTATAGAAATGGTTACAATATATCACTTCACAATAAATGCTAAAGAAGCTACACAATGAGCGATGGCAATTTATCATCAATGTAACAATACCAACACTAGAAGCAACGCTTTAGCCAATCTTTCAATTGCTTTAGAGATACAATAAATGATGAATGGATATGGTTATAACACAAGTAGATGACAACATCAATAGGGTTAATAAGTGTTAGTCTAAGCTAGGGTTAGAAGGAGTTAATGATTGTTCAAGAGTATTTGGAAGTTGTGATCAAAAGCACTCAAGTACAAGGTCTTAGATCAATGCGCTATTGGGGCAAATGGAGTCAAACTAGATGCAAATGTTGAAGGGATGAAATAATATTGATAGGGCCAAAGGTAAGAGGGATATGATGGTTGAAGTGTTTCTAAGGCAAGGCTTCAACCTATCAACCCTAGGGGAAGACGACTCACTAAGGTGCAATAGACCTAGGCCTTAGTGTGTCTTCCTCCTTCTTTAGCTCAAAGGGTAAAGTAAAAACAACTAGCTAGAAGAGTAAAAGGTAAAGTGTTGCTATGGAAAGGCTCCAACATCTATCTTCAACAAATAAAATAGCTCTTAACATAACTTAGTAGGGACATGAAATAAGGACACCAACATGTGCTCATTCCCTAGTGTTTAATCCATCAAATTTCATTAAAATGCAAGTAAAAGATACCATAACCATTCAAACAAAGAAGGATTGCAGAAGTTTACTTACATTCATCAACCATTCATTAAGCCAAACCCTAGTTGTAAACCTTCCACCAAGAAAATGCAGAAAATAGCCAAGAAAGAGCCTCCTTCAACAAGTGCGCATCAATATTTCAGCCAAAAAACCCTAAAGGAGGGCGCAAATTTCAGACCTCACCAAGAGTGAGATGAAAGATGACGATAAAAAGAGAGTTTTATCTCTCTTACTTATATAGTAACAATGACCTTAATTAAATTTTAGGTCACCAAAACGCCGACAAGGACAAAATACATAATAATATTGTTTTACATTAAAATGTCATAATGAAACCCTAATCAAGCAAATAATGAGGACGTCATGCCCTTTTAGACGTCAGCGCTTTATAGGAAAAATGTGGCCTTTTGGAGAAAAAATTTAGCCCTTCTTGGGCCTCTGGAAGCTGCCACACGTGCCAAACATTCCATAACTGCCTTCCAAAACTCCCATATCGCTGCATGACGTCATAATAGGTCCTGGGTGATTCCATGGGCCTTCCGAGGCCAACATCCCAGTGGAAAGAGCACAACCCTGTTGGATCAGGCTCTGTCAGATTGCCTCTGTGGAACGTCCCCCTTCTTCTCCGGTGCAAACCCCTTTGACCTGTCTTTACCTCCTGTTGGGGTCTCAACATCCATCTGGTGGGCTCTCAGCCCCATGGAGGTCTAAACTGATCATCTCCCCATGTGTACCTATCCAATATGGTACATGTTCGTTGGGTATGATCTTGCACATCAAAAGATATGCCCTCCATGGACTCATAAGTCATAGGTATCATAGAAATGTCAATCACATCTAACCATCAATTTTATTAAACATGTGCATAAAACCCTGTTTACTCAGCCAAGTGCTCAAAGACATTATACTAGTCTGCAAGGCAAGTTTAGAGGAAATGACAGGGCGTCCTATTGGGAAAATGCTCACTGGATGTGGGATGTTCCTGGCAAAGATCAAACCTAAGCCATGTGAGTGGGTGTAGTGAACAAGGGATGTCTAGGCAAAGGGTGCAGTGATAGCAGTGATGGCTTACCTGTGGGTGCCTCTGTAGAGGGTGAGTTGCACATGTCATGGATGCAAGTGTTTCCAAGCCCATTCATGCCTTTTATCTTTTTATTGTTTTTTTCTTTCAAGAAGATAGTCAGGGGACATTGCCCTAGCTTGGTGACCAGTGGTGGCAATGTTAGCCACAAGCATTTCACGAAAATGAGAAGGTTGGCTCGTGATGAGAACCCCTTTCTCTTGGCTATGCCACCAAGAGCCACTACCCTGGCGTGGTGACCAAATGCTAGTAGTGTCATAATGCTAGATTCCCATGGACCTAATAGGCTGGCTCGTGATGAGACCCCCTATCCTCTAACCAGTTCTTGTCTTATTGTTTTTTATCTTTTCATTGCTTTTTTCTTTCAAGAAGCTAGTCAGGGGACACTACCCTGGCTTGGTGACTAGTGGTGGCAATGTTAGTCACAAGTATTTCATAGAAATGAGACGGTTGGCTCGTGATGAGACCCCCTTTCTCTTGGCTATGCCACCAAGAGCCACTACCCTGGCGTGGTGACCAAAAGCTAGTAGTGTCATACTGCTAGATGCCCATGGACCTAATAAGTTGTCTTGTGATGAGACTCCCTATCCCTTAACAAGGTCTTATTTTATTATTTTTATGGGTCCCCTTGTTTCTTGATGAGAATCCTTTTACTTCTTTCTCAGGGATCCCTGGGTGAAGCATCTCGAGGTTTTATTTCTAGGATTTTATCTCTTGTCAGTTGCTTTTAACCCCTAGACCCTTTAGCCCATTCTTCCCACAAGGTAAGGTACAATCCCTAAATAATTGGCCAACCCTATGCCCAGACAAATGTAATGGGATGGATGAGAAAGAGAAGGATGGAAAGTGGTAAGTATGACGGGAATAGATGATGACTTGTCATGAATCCCCCTAGTGGCAACTCAAAACATATGGTCACAAGCTTACTAGGGAATTCTGTCATCCCCCCCAGATATGGTCAAGTGGATAGGCATAATATCCAAGCACTTGTTAGAAACAAAAAGAATCAAATGCACATATTCAAAGGTTTTGAGGATCAGAGTGACACATACCATGATACCCATACTCATTACCGCATGGAGCAAGATCCATCTTTTCTACAAGACCAAGCCGAGGTGATGGATGTTGTTGCTGCTGACAAAGTGGAGGCGCTGAAAGGAAGAAAAGATGGGCTCTCCAGGGCCATGCTCGAGTCGATCTAGCTCTCGATACTCCATGTCTAGGACCTATGGGCCTCGAGACATAATCTCCTTGGTTATACCTCAAGTGGGGGATAACAATAACCATCCATGAAAGGATGTCTCCCTTGGGTAATCAACAACTATTTGTTATTATTATTATTATTAAATATATTATGTAATGATTAATAATTATATTATTAATTATTAATCTAGGAGAATGTCTTCTCGATGCTATCCAAACATCAACATAATTAAATACTTTCATCAAAAAAAGATTATTAAATTAAAAATAAATAAAAGTAACAAATAAAGTAAAAAAATAAAATAATTAATAAAATTAAAAAATATAAAAACTAATCTCATCTAAATTTACAAATTAATCATATTATTAAGTATTATTAAATTAAATATATTTTCTCTTCCCCTTCCCCCCCCCACACACACACACACACACACACACACATATATATATATATAAATTTAGTTTTTCATCACACATATATATAATTTAGTTTTTCATCACATATATATATATATATAATATCCTTGAATAATTGATCATAAAAAATTATATATATATATATATGGAAAGTTAATGATATAAGTTCATATTTAAATAAAAAAAAATGGTTCAAAATATTTATATTTATAGACAAGTTGGTTTAGATATACATGTATTAATATTAGCTTTAATATAAAATATGTAAAAAAAAGGAGGTGTTTCTTGATGAGAGGGATTTTAGGGTTTCCGCAACAAACTATGATCGAAGGTAGGGTTTACACAACACCCTAGCATTATCCAGATGACTGCTTAGCAGACCCTTGTATGTAGATTCAGTCCCCCGTACAGTTCTGCCTTGTCAGCATGGAGCGACTTTATGCGTAGAAGGCCACATATGCTACCATGGTGTATCTCTATTGGTTGATGGATAGAATTTTTGTCTTTGCAGCGGCTCTAGCCAGCGTGGTGAGTTTATAGGTGTTGATGGCCTCACATATAGATATATCCTCGGATGACCTATGGGCAAAAGATGGTCTCTTTAGACTTACAAGCTCATGTATGATTGCCAACGACAGGTGGCGGCTCCTCCAGTGAAAATTCCCTCGACTGTAGTGAAGTCTACATCTATGTCTCGTTCCCACACTCCAGTTGACGTCAGTGCCATTAATCCCACCTTTAACTCCAACCCAAATGTTCTACAGGTGCCTCCCTTAGCTTGCAGTTCACGCCCACCTAGAAAACTTCACATGCCCAACACGAGCCCTGCTATTTTCCATCACCATAGAGTTAACCATCGCGAGGACTCCTCCTTTATTCCTCCTGCCCCCGATCCCTTACCTTGCTCTGTTCCCCCTCCACCAAATACTGTTACCCAGAACTCTTGACTTCATATTAAAGTAGCAGGTCACAATCGATCTGTTGGTGATTCTGCATGTCTTACTCATAAGAAAACATGTTGGAAGGTGTGCGATGATAAGCCTAGTCGTGTTCTCATCTAAGATATTACTATGGACAGAGTGATAGGCCTCTCGGAGAAAGCGCTAGTGGGTAATTTCTTTTATGCCAGGATGAATATGCAGCAACTGTTTGAATGGCTTTTAAGTTTCTAGAAGCCCATTCTAGGCTATTGTCCTAGGTTTAATTTATTGTCAAACCACTGGATGTTTTTCCACTTTCTTTCTGAAAGTGATCTACTGTGTATTTTGGGTTCATCACGGATTTTCAGTAAAGGCATTTAAATGTTGAAAAGGTGGTTCCCGGGTTTCAACCCTTTCCTGGAAAATTTCACGAAACGAAGCTTTTAGATGCTTCTTCTAAATTTTCCATTAGAATTATGGTCCATCAAGATCTTTGAGGCAATTGCAAATTCTGTTGGTAAGTTTATTTAATTAGACAAAAGTTCGCTCTGAGTGCACAACAAAAGGCTAGTTTGGATCCTAGTCGAATTAGACTTGGGCAAAGGTTTGGCAGATGTTATAGACATCACCATCAGGGATACCCATATCCTGCAAGTTGTTGACTTTTGGAAGGAACCTTTCCACTGACATTTATGTTGGCAAATGGGCCATCTTAAGTCAAAATTCTTGGTTTTCAGGTTGCGCTCATATAGTCTTGAACCTTCTGCGATAGATTTTGAATCAAATGAAGTTTCAAGCTCAGGCCCTTTCGATAACGGATCTTTTCTAGGTAAGATGCATTATTTTTTTCCCCTCATTCTTCAACAAACTTTCTTCAGTCGAGCTTGATTATCTGAAATGTAATGAAAGGTGGGTACTTGATATATTTGGCGATTTCTGGGACCTAGTCATGAAAAAATTTGATAATTTGGTCGTTAGTCTTGATTTGCGACCCTTTGGTTTAGACCAGGATAGTCCTGGAGATACGCATCCAAATCCCCTCCTGATGGTGCTCCTTTGGATGCTATGAACCACTATTTAATGGACCCTGAGGAGGACCATACTAAGGATAGTAGCTTAATTTTGGATGGAAAACCTAGAACACATTCTTACCCTGTCTCTAGTGCTATGGATTTTCACACTAAGGAAAAGGATGCAAATAACCTAACCCTTGTTGGCCATACTATTAACCTTCCAAACCACTTTCCTAGATCTATTGGATCCCTATCTCCCAAACCCCTACCAGTTACTAACTACTCTACACTTCTACCCTCTGCTTCACTTCGATCTAACGTCAACATCCGAAAAAATTCTAGAGCCCGACTTATTAAAGCTCCCCCAAGAGCTATTGAGGGTGGTTTAGCTTCTTTCAGTGAATTAGCCCCCAATATCCTAGGACTAGATTGTTCACAACCCTCGATTCTCCCTATTTCCATGGAATTTAATCATGTTTTGACCTCCACATCGGCTCGTAAAGAAAGCCAGTCATCCACCTAGGTTTCCATATGATCATCCTTTCCCTCAACATTTGAGGATTTGGGGGACCTCTTAAACTTGCTTCCCTCAAATAACTATTGTCATAGATTAACCCTGACATAATTTTTCTTCAAGAAACACTAGTTAATAGTGACAAGGCGAAATGGATTTTCCTCCAATGTGTTCCTACTTGGAATGTTTGGATCCTTATGGTTGTTCTGGTAGTTTGTTGAGTGGATGGAACCCAACATGTGATGAGATTTATGATTTTGATACCTTTACAGGTATCTATCTGGAAGGAAGGTTTAAACATTCAACGGATAAAGTTAAGATGCTCAATTGTTACGCTCCCTATAAAGACGGGAAACATTTATGGCTCCCTATTATTCAATCTAGATTATTGAATGAAGAAGAAATTATAGTGGGTGGAGATCTTAATTTCACCCTATCTATGACGGAAGTGTGGGGAACTTTGGCCATAATTGACCCTCTCTCAGACTTCTTCACAAGACTCCTTCATTCCTCTGGCTTAGTGGATGTTCAACCTTACTAAACTAAAACCTACTTGGCGGAATGGTAGAGCAGGTTCCGCTGGTATAGAGAAAAGACTGGATCGCTTCCTCCTTGATGATTCTCTACTTAGCAGTAGTAGTAAGATTAGATCTTGGGTTATCAACTCAACCATCTCGAATCACAATCTGATTTTCCTCCAACTGGACTCCTTCTCCTAGAAATCTCCTCCACCTTTTAAATTCAATACTACATGGATCAAGGATCAAGATTTTTCTTCACTTATAAAGTAGACGTGGATCTCTATGAATCACTCGTCAAAATCCTCCTCTATCCAACTTTTGTGTTCAAAATTAAAGAACTTAAAGAAAGCAGTGATTCTATGATAGAGAGACAAGAAAGAACAGTTACAACTTGATCTACTTCAAATTGAATCTAAGATGGCATAAATCTTTGATAAGTGCCCGACACAGATTTTTGATCAAGTTGATATGGACATCCTTAAGGCATTGAAGCAGAAAAAATAAATGATACTCGCTATTGAAGAAGCTACTTGGAGACTCAGAAGTAGAGCTATTTGGCTCAGCAGTGGTGATAAGAACATTAAATTTTTCCATAAGTACGCCACTCTGAGGAGATCTCAAAATATTATATGGGATATAGAAGATGAAACATGTGTCCTTCATTCATCTGAGTTTGAGATAAAAAAGATTGCATTGAAGCATTTCAAAAACCAGTACAGATCGATTGAGGCAGAGGATAGTCTTAGCCAGATCAAGGTACTTGAACATATGCCAAAATTCTTCAATGAAGCAGATAGTAATGAGATCAACAAAGCAGTCATGCTTGAAGAAGTTAAGGAAACTATCTACACTATGCCTAAGGGCAAAAGCCTAGGTCCTGATGGCTGGATAGAAGAACATTTTTCAGACTTTCTTTGAGATCTTGGGGGAGGATCTTCACAAGATTGTTGAAGAATCCAGATGTTCTAGTTTTATTCCGGGTTCACTCAATGACACCTTCTTCGCTCTTATTCCCAAAGTAAATAAACTAGACATTTTTCACGACTTTAGGCTAATTGCACTTTGTAATTTTGTATATAAAGTCATTTCTAAAATGATTGCTACAAGGATGAAAAAAAAATTGATAGCTTGTATCTCTCATGACCAGTTTGGGTTCTTAAAGGATCGATTAATCTTCGATGTTGTTGGCATAGCATAAGAATGTTTACACTCTCCTAAGACAAAGAAGATAAGCACCATTATTCTCAAGTTGGATCTGAAAAAAGCATATGATAAGGTGAGTTGGCAATTTCTCAGGTTGTTGTTAACTTGGATTATGGCTTGTATTATCTCAGTTAATATGGTAGTTTTAATTAATGGTTCCCCGACTGAATTTTTCAAAAGTTATCAAGGACTCCGTCAGGGTTGTCCCCTTTCTCCCCTACTATTTCTTCTGGTTGTAGAATGTCTTAGTAGATTATTGAAGAAAGTTGTTGAAGAAGGGACCTTTCATGGCCGCAAAGTTGCCAAAACAAACATTGTGTCACATCTCCTCTTCGTAGATGATGTCTTAATTCTTGGGGGAGGGAATTATAAAGACTGGATGGAATTCAAATCTATCTTATCTATTTTTTGTACAGCCTCGGGTATGGAGGTAAACTGTCAAAAATCAGTTTTTCTTGCATAGAACATTGATCCCAGTCTTAAATAGAGAATACTCTCAGAGTTCAACATACAGTTCATCAATCTTGAGGAAGTTATGAAATACTTAGGGTTTTATTTAAAACCAAATGGCTACAGAATAATGGATTGGAATTGGTTGATTGAGAAGATAGAAAAAATAATTAGCAAATGGACTGTTTTGTGGCTCTCTTAAGGTGGAAGATTGCTCTTAGTGAAATCTGTGTTACAAAGTATCCATGTGTACTGGCTCAATTTAGCGAAGGTTACTTCCTCTACTGTGCACAAAATACAACTTATGGAAAACATTTTATGGAGAGGAG
>WSFP011440261.1:0-20674 GCA_009831015.1 Picea engelmannii | reverse complement strand
CCACTTTCTTCTCCTTCTTTTTTTGGGTGCAAGTATTTCTTAACTTTCATTGATGACTTTTCTAGACGTACTTGGGTTTACTTCTTAAAACTTAAGAGTGAAGTTTTTGACAAGTTTTTGGCCTACAAGGCCCTTGTAGAAAATCAATCTGGACATCAAATGCAAAGGTTAAGAACAAATAATGGAGATGAATATGTGAACAATAATTTTACAAGTCACTGCACTACACAGGGCATCCAAATGCAACACACTATTCCATATACACGATAAGAAAATGGTGTTTCCAAGAGAAAGAAACGCACATTAAAATAAATGGCTAATTGTATGATCCAATCTAAGGGATTAAGTCTAAAGTATTGGGCGGAAGCCATCAACTGTGAAAATTACATAGTAAATCGCACTCCCACAAAGGCTCTTAAAAATATAACACCAAAATAAGTTTGGACTAAAATTAAACCAAATATAAGTCACTTCCGTGTATTTGGCAGTATGGCATGTGCTCACATTCCCGATGAGAAAATGAAAGCATTGCAGCCTAAAAGTGAAAAGTGTATATTTGTTGGTTATTCTGAAGATGTCAAAGGTTATAGACTTCTTCAACCACATTGTAATGAAATTATTATTCGAAGAGATGTTAAATTTGATGAAAATCTCTTGGTCTGCGAGCCTAATTCGATGTTTTTGCCTTCTTTGGCCCGTGAGCCTAATTCGACAGTTGTGCCTTCTTCAACATGCGAATCATCTTCGATATTTGTGCCTCCTTCTGTTCCTATTCTAGTTTCTTCTTACGATGATGACAATGAGGATGGAAATCCACCTCCGCATGCTCATCTTCCTCCAGATGAGTCCTTTGAACCTGAACCAACACCAGCTCCACCGCTTCTTAGATGGGTCCATTCAACACGAGAAGCAGCTGGTGATCTTGTTGGTGACCCTTTAGATCAGCATCGAACACGTTCACAGTTCCATAAAACCTCTTCTCTTTTGGCTCAAGTTTCAGAGGCTCATGATCCAGAAACATTTGTAGAAGCTTCAGGTCATCCAGATTGGGATACATCAATGAATGAAGAGTATCGTTCTTTAATGAAAAATGATACTTGGGATCTTGTACCTCTTCCAAAAGGAAGAAAACTTGTTTGATGTAAATGGGTCTACATAACTAAGTATGCATCAGATGGAAGTGTTGAAAGACACAAGGCTCGGTTAGTTGCCAAAGGATTTTCCCAAGTTGAAGGAATTGACTATGATGAAACCTTTGCCCCCATATCCAAAATGAATTCAATCCGCCTTGTTATTTCCCTTGTTGCCCCACATAAATGGGAGGTCCATCAGATGGATATTAAATCCGCTTTATTGCATAGAGATTTTCAAGAAGAAATATACATGGAACAACCTCCTGGCTATGTCCAGAATGAATCTAGCCTTGTTTGTCACCTTAAGAAATCTCTTTATGGTCTCAAGCAAGCTCCCTGAGCTTGGTATGCCAAAATGGAAAACTTTCTTATTGCCACTGGATTCTCTAGATGCCATTATGATCCTAATGTCTATACCAAGAAAGTAGGAAGCCATCTCATAATCCTTGTCCTTTATGTCGATGACCTTATCCTTACTAGTAGTGATTGAAAATTTTTAAACCATGTGAAAACCAGCCTTAAGAAGAAATTTGAAATGACATACTTAATTTTTTTGCAATATTTCCTTGGCCTCCAAGTTTTTCAAACCAATGAAGGAATTTTTCTTTCCCAGTCTAAGTATTCTTGTGACCTTCTTCGTCGCTTTCACATGGACGATTGTAAACCAACCCCTTCTCCCTTCCATTCTTAATTCAAGCTTGCTTCCACCTGTACTTCTCCCAAAGTTGATGCAACCTTGTATCGTTAGTTAGTTAGTAGCCTCTTATACTTGAATCATACCCATACTGATCTTTCCTTTGCTGTTGGTCTTGTTTCCCGGTATATGCAAACACCCCATGAAAGCCATTGGAAAGCAACTAAAATGATACTTCTCTATGTCTGTGGTACAATTCAGTTCGATATACATTACAGTTCAGGGGGACTCCCTTATTGGTTGGTTTCATTGATTTAGATTGGGTAGGAGACCCTGATGATCATAAGTGTATTGCAGGTTATGTTTTTAGCCTTGGTTCTGGACCTATCACTTGGGCCTGTAAGAAAAAACATGCTATTGCACTTTCTTCAACAGAAGGACAGTACTGAGCAACCATAAATGTCAGTCAAGAAGCCTTGTGGCTTTAACAGATCCTTTCAGAGTTCGGATTCCAGCAGCAACATCCGACTAGCCTTCGATGTGATAATCAGAGTGCCATCAAGCTCTCCAAATACTCAGTTCAACATCAAGGTAGCAAACATATCGAGCTACACATGCACTTCATCAGAAAGATCATTCATGATCAAATTATTGAAGTGCTCTTTTTCCCTACAAAAAATCAAGTTGCAGACATTTTCACAAACTCTGTTACAGAAGTGAAGTTTTCCAAACTTTGATCTATGCTAGGAGTTCAAGAAGTTGTCATTAAGGGGGGATAGGATCTAATGCCTCCTTCTTTCTCCTATTGTTTCAATATTGTAAATCCTTCAATCCTATCCCAAGTTGTTCTTAAGGGGGGATGTTAGGATATTTAGACATTTAGGAGTTAGTTAAGATCTACTTGGTCTAATGTGTCATTAGGTAAAAATGTGTTTCTTTAGTATGCACTTGTAGTTAGGAAATCCGACGATCACGATATGTTCTCGACATAGAGTGATCCGATGGTTCATATTCTCCTCGATCTTAACAACCATTGATCCATGGCTTAACACCCGATTGGTCCATGATCTCTATTTAAAGAGCATGGAGGGTCATTTGTCGATGATCGATTGTGATAAACTCTCTTGTAAAATCTCTCTATAATATTTTTCTTTTGCATTAATAAACTGCTCCAAGTGGCCACATTGGCTGGGGATGTGGATGTTTACCTGTAGGGGCTTTACCATGTGAAAACATCAGTGTGTTGATCTTTGATATGGTTATGTGAGTGGTTACTAAAGGTTTTCATCCTCTGTTGGAATACATGTGTTGTCAAATAGGACACATCGGGTACGAAAGATCATAACCTTGTAACAATGTTTTTGTTATTTTATATGTTTTTGGTTGTACAACAAGGGATCTAAATCATTTCATTTTCATCATGCAGACAAATGTGTGTCACATATGGCAGAGATGCCAGCATTAGGGTGTCATGGATATGCACAGGAGGTAGCAGAGCATGATGTCATAGCGTGAGGACTCTGAGAGGTGGAGAGGAACCTCCTGGGCTTGAAGATGGGTGTTCCTCCCTTGAGGAGGTGAGATGTGCCTCTACACCTTCAATGACATACAATTGGGATCTCTGAAGGCCTCAATCATTTGATATGACGGGTGACAAGGGAGGTAGTGTGCTATGCGGAGCACAACATGATACAGGGGGACGATTAGAGTCCCCAGTCATTTTGTAGTCTTTATGATGATACTATGGGCATGAGGGCCCATATTTTTCTCGGTTATGTACTTTTGTATGATGCATTTTGATTTTTTTCTATAAAGCTTATATATATATAAACGAGTTTTGCGGTGGCTACTTATGTTTTTTTTTGTTTTATGCGATGTATATATACATATGCTTTATCTTACAAATATTTAACTATGCACAATCTAACGATCCAACATGTAATTCCCTAGTGAATCTATGATCATATTTAGTTCTCTCAATATATGTTTGTTTGTTATGATCTTGATCATAGACTAGGACTAGATCTCCTTATGCAAAAGCGCGAGGTTGGACGGGCTTATGGTATTGATTTTTCATGCATTTTTGATATGTCTTGTTGATGAGAGCAACATCACGATGGGTTTCATCCAACTTGGTTAGATATAAGAATCGTTCCTCTTCAGCATAAGTTTGAGCTAGGAATTCTACGATAAGTTTCAACAAGGGGATCTCACATTCGATCGGTAACAACGCTTCTATTCTGTATACCAACTGGAAGGGTGTAAATCCAGTTGTGGTTTTAACTGAAGTTCGATAAGCCCATAGGGCGGAGAAGAGTTGCAAGTGCCAAGGGGTTTTGTTCACTCCCACCATGCATTGAAGCATGTTTTTTAGGACTTTTTTGATGGATTCAACTTGTCCATTTTCTTGAGGGTAGTAGGTGGATGCATTTTCATGGAAAAAACATAACTTGGTGCACAATTCACCCATCATTTGGTTTTAGAAATTGGATCCATGATCAGTTACAATAGCTTGTGGGACACTGAATTGAGCGTTGATGTTGTTGAACATAAAAAGTGATGTAGTGCGACCATATTTAAGGAATGTAGGCATGGCCTCAACCCATTTAGTGAACTAATCGAGGACAATGATGATATAACCATGCCCCCAGATTGAGGTAGGGTTACATTGCATAAAATCGATGCCCCATTTTGCAAAGGGGCCAACGATGACAATGAGATGAAGTGGAGCTCGGTGGGTATGTGCTTTCTTCTGAAAGATCTGACAGGGTGGATATTTTTTAACAGCCTTAATGCAATATTTGAATATGGAAGGAAATATAACCGACACGTAAGATTTTCTGGGTTGTAGCCATCCTAGAAATATTACTTCCATAAGCTCCAAGGTGATAATAATTTAAAACTTTCTTAGCTTCGTCATGGGTTAAGAAACATCATAGGACAGCATCAATGCCACGGTGGTACAATGTGTCGCCAATGATGAGGTAGTGTTTTGAGTGGTGTCGAATGCGGCGTCGTTCATCATGTGAAATGATAGGCTGAATGCATTGGGTTTGGAGATAGAGAAGGATATATCCATACCATGGATCATACGTATTAATGAGGAACAAGGTTTCATCAGGAAGAGAATCACTAGGCTCAATATCCTCATCAGTATGGGGAATATCACAAATTAATTCCAAAAAAACCAACGATTTCTTAGCCTTAGATTTGTAAAACTCAAGATCAAATTCTTGGAGAATAACAATCCATTTCGAATATTTTCCCCCAATTACTTTACGAGTCAAGATGTGGCACATGGGGTTATAGTTTGCAATGACCATGGTAGTGCATAACAGAATGTAATGGTGAAATATTTGGACGATAATAATTACTGCCAAAGCCAAATTTTTGACATGTGAATACCAGAGTTCGGGACCTGATAGAATTTTACTCAGATAGTAGATAATATGTTCTGTTGCATTATCATCCTCTTGTACTAACACCATAGCGATAGTGGAAGTAGAGGCATCCAAATAAAGGATATAATCTTTCGCATAATTTGGTGGGTGAAAAAGAGGTGTGTTTGTTAAGGCATGCTTAAGAGCATCAAATGAGCGGTGAGTGGTGACATCCCATATGAAAGGGACATCTTTTTGCAACAATCTCATGAATCCTTTAGTGATTTCAGCGTAATTGCAAATGAAACAGAGAAGAAAGTTTTCCTTCCCTTGCAAAATTTGCAGTTGGGTGAGGTTGTTGGGAGGAGGTAAAGCGAGAATGGCTTTGAGTTTTAAGGGATCCACCCTAATCCCATATTTAGAGACTACGAATATGAGGATTCGTCGTGATTCAACAACGAAAATGCATTAATGGGGGTTCAAACGTATGTTGTAAAACCAACATCGAAGAAAGATGGCTTGTAGGTGTCCAATGTGGTCTCGTCGATGAGAGGAGTGAGCGAGTAAGTCATCAGGGCAAGGTTCAACGATATGTTTTATGTCATGGAACACATACGACTTGGCCTGCTAAAAAGTAATTTTCGATAAGAGAAAGTCCCCCATGGGAAGATGAAGGCTATTTTATGTTGATCAGCTGGTAAAATGTCGATCTGGTTATATCTAGAAAAGCCATCCATAAAAGAGAAAGTGACTCTTCTGGCACAATTATCGATAATTTGGTCGATAAAGGGTGTAGGGTAATTGTCCTTGGGACAAGTCTTATTAAGATCCCAATAATAGACACAAACATGAATGGTCCCTTATTTCTTGGTGACTAGAAAGATGTTGGAAACCCATTCAGCCAGAGGGACGGGATATATGAAACTAGATTTTAATAATTTTTCTACTTCTGCCTTGATTGCTTCTGTTTTCTTAGGATGAACCGAGTGAAGTTTCTGTTGCACAAGTTTAAATCCTGGGTAAATTTTGATTTCATGCACAGTGATCGATGGATCGATCCCTAACATTTCTTCATATCTCCAGGCGAAGATGTCACAAAATTATTTAAACAAGGCAGTATAAGTTTCAACTTCTTCAACTGAACAATTTTCACCTAGTTGTATGTTTTCCATAATACCTTATTTAATGGATATGTCAATAGTAATAGTGGAAGAGATATTTCCCAAATTCCCCTCGAAGATGGTATCCCGAGTGAGTATTAGAGATTGGTGGGAGTCGACGATATCGCTAGGAAAGATAGATGAAATGCCTTTCTCTATTTCATCCAAACTGGGAAGAAAGGATGAACGATGGTGGTTGTCATCCCATGGTGCCTCCTCGATACTAAGTATTTCCATAATAGATTCATATGATCGAAAAATCTGTAGGATATAATCGAAAGTAGAGGATATGGAGTCCAACCAGGATGATAAAAAATACGTATTAGATGCCAGTAGATGTTGGTCATCCAATGAAGGAGAGGCATATTGAATGGTGTCGTATTCAACCTCTGCAAGGCTAAGTGGCATAGTGTCACCTAATGTATCAAATTCTAAAGGACTAGGCACGATCCATGGATCAAATGATTTGAATAATTGATGTACCATAGTTGAGATCATATTGATCATTGCGATGTGTTGCGTAGTGGGACGAAGAGGTGTAGGAAAGGTACCCATGAGCGAAGAGTCTTTCAAGAGACCTACCCCAACACTTTCATAAGTAATTTTTGAGTCTCCCAGAAAAGGAATGTTGTTGGTCATTTGAGTGCGAGCGTCGGGGGTACAGTAATATAACTAATCGATGGTCACAATATTACCTCGATGAGGAAATTGGAAACATCAAAAAATCGATGAAGCGATGGCATTCATAGCATAGAACCAACTTATCCCTAACAAAAGGTTATAATTGAGGGGAGAATTGACTACTTAAACATCTACAAAAATAGTTTTTCCTCCCAATTGAACGGCTAAGGATTGTAATAATCTATGAGGATAGAATCTTCTTGCATCGAATGCTCGTAAAATTGTGGGAGATTGATTGAGAAGGTGATTTAAGGCCTTTCCAACAAGCCAAGGAAATGACACATGTGAATACCCCCTTGTCCAAGATCGTGCGATGAATATGTTGATTATGGACAACGACATCGATTTGGAAAGCGAGTTGGTGAGAGAGTCATGATTAAAAATTATCCAGGTTAAACTTGATATTGTTAGATGACTCAGGATCTATAGTTTCGATGGCTGCCAAGATAGTCTTATATTGGCTAGGGCAGTGTTGTAGAAATTCGAGAGCTAACATAGCGCAAGGTGCTTGAGCCAAATATTCAACGATGTTGTAGTTTTGAGCAACACGAGAGATGAGATTAAAGGCCGACTTTCGAATTGTGCTCTTGGGAGGGCATAGAATAGAGTCAAATCTAGGTTTCTCAATATGGAGTGGCCCAGATGGAGGAGTAATGGTGGTGGATGGTGGATCCGATGTAGTACCATTAGTTACTTTTTCCTTATCAGGTTTAGCCGGAGGTGTGTCATATGTCAAAGTAAGAGTGGTCAAATATATCCCATTAAACATGTAAATGTGAGCACTCGATGAACCTTCCTCGCTAGGAGGATGATTTGGGTTACCTCATGTTGGAGGTGTAGGATTTTGTGCAACCAGTGACTGCCGCTATGGAAAAGGACGTGTCAATACAACTGGTTGATAATTTACTTTGAAACGTTTAGAAACTTCATCTCGATGAGGACAGTCTCGTGTGTAGTGATCGTCACCACAAATGAGACATGAAAATTTTGGTTTGCATTGTGGTCCTTCTTAGTAGCATGTGGTTGTGCTTGTGTTTTTTCATTTTCAATTTGGTTATTGTTTTTCTTAGGTTTCTTTTCCCCCCTGACTGTTGTGAAGAAGCAGATTGAACTGCATTCACCTCAGATACTTGAGTTGGGGTGGAACTTGATGAGGGTGAATTTTATCCGATAGCGAGTGTAGTGACTGAACGATTAGTCGTTCCGGTCGACTGTGAACTAGACTGGGTTTTGATGGAACTGATAACTCCATATGCATGTGCGGTAGAGGATGGTTTTGATGGGTCAGTTGATGTATGGGGAGTGTTTGAAATAAATTCATACAAAGTACCATATTGGGAATAAACCAAGTCTAGATATTGGGCACGATCAATGGCTTCCTCTTCTGTAACGACACCACCCATGGCTACATCACGAACAATAGGAGGTAAAAGATATTTGGTGAACCATTCAGCCAATAATTGGTCAGGAATGGTTGCTTTGATAAACCATTGTCATCGTCTCCATTCATGAATATGATCAAAAATATGTATGGAGTTGGTCTGATGAAGGGAGGTCAAAAGTTCTGTGCTGGTCTCGTTGCGGATAGGTAATTGGAAGTGCATGAGAAATCCATGAAAAGTGAATTAAAATCTTGAAAATTTCTACGTTGTAACTCAATGTACCAGTTAGCAGCTGAACCCATAAGTGTACGCTGGAAAAGATGTAACTAGATAGAATCATCCATTAGTGAATTTGATGAACACCATAGATGAAAAGTCATAACTTGGTTATTAGGGTCTTCACCAGGTTTACCATCAAATTTCAGAATATTGGAAGGTAATTTAGTAGGAATAACTGGCCAAAAAGGGGAGTGTAATATGGGATCATTTGTTAATCTCGACAGATCTGGTAGATCTAGAGTGGCTAAGAACGATAATTGTCGATTGACTTGAGGATGATACTGGTGTGGCATGGGAACACCAGTAGGTTCATAAACTGGTTGAGGTGGATAGTTGTAGCCATCATGCCCTGCCATATACTGCTGTTGTTGACCAACAAAAGTAGGATTCATTTGTTGAGGAATGTGAATAAAAGGAGAAGGGAAACCCATTTGTCCCTGGGGAGGATAAGCAATGTGACCTAGGGGAGGATAGTTCGCTTGATTAGTTTGAGGAGGATAACCAGTGGTCCCTTGAGGAGGGTAACTAGGTTGTCCTTGAGGATGGTAAGGATTTAGACCTTGGGGAGGAAAATATGGTTAACCTTGAGGACCCCAAGTGGGATTCAAGACTCTTGGGAAAATTTTTCCAGAATGAAATCTACAAGGATTGGAATTTGGGATTCCCCCTTATGGATTGGGGTTTGATGGCCCTCCCTATTGCGGTTGATGGAACATACCTCCTTGGGGTGGTCCCTAGGATTGTGGGGTGTTTCCAGTGAATGAAGGTTGAAACTGTCCCCCTACCATCGGTTGGATAACAACTAGTATTTGACCAATGAAAGGGGGTTTCCCCCTAGTCGAAAATGTATGCTGAAAGACAGTTCCCCCCCAGTAGGGATTTTCCCCTCAATAAGGATTTTTCCATCGAAGGGGGTTTCCCCCCGAATAGGGATTTGTTCACCGAAGGGGGTTTCCCCCCCAATAGGGATTTGTCCCGTAGTTGGGTTTTGTTGTGAATGTTTCCCCACGGAGTTTTGTGGAGTATATGAAGCTGTGGCTTGAATAGGGACAATAGGTGTAACTTTGAAGGTACTTTGCAAATGACTAGGTAACACGATTCTTGTTTCACTTTGAACTTGTATTGAAGTGGTATTCATATTGACTATTTGTTCGATGGGACAATCGATAGGCCGACCTGATGGTCCTACCTCTGCACCAATGTTGGTAGAGGTATGCGGAGGGTCAAAAGGTGGTTAAATAAAATTAATTTTTTCATAAAGGTATCATCCCGATGGGGTTCTCCATATAGAACAAACATGAGTTTGTTGTGGATCTACCATGTCATTAGAATGAACATGAGTGGTGTATTCGCCATTGAAATTTGGTTGTATCGATTCCATATCTAGCTGATTATAAGGCCTTGACAGTAAGCTGGGGTGATCCTTTACTATGATGTTACCCGAGGAGTCCAGTCAGACAAGGAGTGGATCGAGAGGATCTTGTAAAGCTAGGTTTACAAGAAAGGTAGATTCTTCTTGAACCATAACTAAATCTCTCTTAGGATTTGCTAGCAAAGGAGTAGCAATACTCCCATCATCTCAATGGTTCTCGACCTCTTCACAGTAAGTGTCTTCAGGTGAGTTATGAGGTAGGGGTTCATAGATTTCTGGAGGAAACCCTTGCATCCTACGTGATCTACAAAGACCTTTATCAGCCACAATACCAATTGTTAAGGACAGATAAAGTAAACAGACAACACTCACTAAAACATCTATAAAACCAACAGGAAAACACTGCCTTCTCTCAATGAACGCACTGGTTGGTGATGAAATCCAACATCTCATGATCAAATTGAGAAGGGGATAGTATGTGAGCAAGTGGATCAGTTACATCGAAGACCTACTTAACAGATTTACACCTTGGTCGAAGTTCCCTCACGGTTTTACCCGTGGGTTACCCTCCAAGGAGCCCGAGTGAGTTAGAACAACGTTTGGTCCAGGTACAACACAAAATTACCTTCACCAAGACCTCGTGCAAGGACCCTAAATATTGTGGCTACTAAGGATACCAAATCACAGTCAGCCTCTGGGTGGGTATAGTTGACAGTTGAGTCTGAACGTATGGGAAGGATATCAAGTCTGGAATTCTTCAAGATAGCTGAGGACAAATGGATCGGTAAACTATAGAGGACCCCGAATGGATTCATAATTCACAAATCTCCAAGACCAAATGAAAATAGTTGATCCTCAAGAAGAACCCCCAATATACGATCGTACTACTATGTGTGGTTAAGCCTCAGAGGGATAATCTCTATGGCTCTACTGCACGCGACCTCATGTGTAACCCTTGTGTGAGAGGGGGATCCTAGCTATGCTTATATGAAGGTTGGATTTACTCTCCCTATCGCAAGATTCTCAGTTTGTCTTGAATGATTTGGAGAGTTATTCTCACAACATATTCCAAAGCTCTAGTCTTAGTCTAGTGTTGGTGTAAAGATCTTAACAATAAAATTTTCTAGTTTGATTTTAATTAGCGTTCATTTTCATGGTTGTTTGTTACACAAAGGTGAATGATAGTGAAACTGATGATGTTTGATACTCGACTCCAAAAAAAAGATCAAAATAATGAGATGCAAATTTTGTTTTCAATGAACTTCTAGCTATGGGAAGGAGAAGAGTTTTGTTTCTTTTGACACTAACAAACACTTAAGAATGAAATTTTTTATACTATTTCATTCTCAACAAGAATTCAAACAATTTCCAAATTATAAAGAGAACCTTTCCAATATCCAAAAACCAATGCATACAAGTATTTCTTTGTTTGATTGCGAATGTAAGTTGAAAAATTCGTCTAATGCTTCTTGTTTTCACTAATAATGAAAAATTACTTCGCTACTATGATTTTGAAAAAGAAGGAGAAAAAGTACACAAGAAAAGACACTCTCAATAGTTAATAAGAGACTAAAAGAATAACAAACTATCCGCTCAAAGAAAAATACCCCAAAAAAAAATTCACACTTAATAGTAATCATGCAATTGGAAATCTTTCTTCATTTCCAACAGCTATGCCTCTGCCTCTTCTCCTTTTCTATGCTCACCATTGAAAGTTTGTGGCTTAATATTCCTGAGTTCCCACTGCAATATGTCTACCTCAGGTCTTCTACTTTTCCTCTGAACAAGAGACACACTTGGTCTGCTCCCCAGACCTGAACTGGCATGAGTTCTTCTGGTAGAATGTCTTGGAGAATGATGGTGTATACTCATGCTTCTTAACAGCCTATCACTCCCATGATCATCTCTTTTTCTATGGGATCTTGATGCTAATACTTGTCTAGCACTAGCTTCTTGCTTGGTTCCTGAGTCCTCATGAACTTGCTTCTGTAGCATATTTAGGATTTGAAGTATCTCTTCTTGAGCCTTCATGATCCTCTCATTATCGACCCTATAGCTCTGTCTCTTCTCCCATTAGACTTGGTCTCAACATTACCCATGCTAGCATGCATACCTTCAATTTTTTCTTCATGGATGTAAAACCCTTGAGCATCCTCCATGTCTCTAGTTCTCATTTAGGAACTAAAATCTACTTTTCTGTATCTCTAATTCTGCAATAATGTGCATGCAATAATTGCTTGTTAGAATTAAGCGTATTGCAAAATATTTATAAATTAGATTACAAGTAATTCTTCATTTTAAATTATGAATAATATCAATGCACTACTCTCAAGTAGGTTTCCTTAAATGCACCCATTTTTGAAAAAACTCTTCAATGACTGTCCTCATGCCTCAAACTGATTTTTGAGCGAATAGTTACAACAATTACAAGTTGAAATTTCCACTCTTTTGTTGCTACAAAATTCACTTTTGTCACTTTTGAAGAAAATATAGTGCGTAGATCAAAATTCTGGGTTGACAAATCTCTTATATGCTTCTCAATATCTTTCCAATGACTATTTGTTTGCCCCAATCTAAGCCCCAAGCTAAAATTTATGGTGGAAAAATAGTGAAGGAATATTCATTGACACGTGCAACATAGTAGTATCACTCAACAATCGTCATATCATTTCTTGATTAGATCTTTGTCATTGATCTGTCTTAATGGATTCATCATGGATCTACGTCATATATCTTCTTCATACCTTCCATGAACCTGCTACCAACACTTTGCTTCTTTTCCCTTTGCAGACTCACATATTTGTGGACTCATAATTTTGTAACTTTTTTTCATAACTCTGTCAGAGAGGTCCCATCACTTAACCATTTTTCCACTTCTTACTGTGGACTCACAGATTAACACCTAGAAAAATTTCCAAAACCTTACCGCAGTTTCATGGGAATGACAGTTGGTTTGCCACATGGCTCCACATCACATGTCCACTGTCATCCCGTCAAACATGTACCTGCTACCATGGAATCACACATATTTATTCTACCACGTCAACTGACATGTGGCCTCCATGTCATGCTGACGTCATCGCACTGAAAAATACCCAATCTTTTTCGATTTTCTTATGTTCAAATTTTCCAAAGAGGCTCAATTCTTCACATTACCCATGGAATTTATCTCAATTTTATTGCCGTAACTCAAATAAACAAGTTGCAGGCATACTCCATAAATTAATCCTTTGCGAGTTTCCGCTTTAGCATTATGCTAACTCGACCCATCCAGGCTTAGCGTTGAAAAATGGGCTTTGATACCACTTTGTAACGTACCCAGCCACCTAGGCCAGGCCATGTCATAAAAAACTCCCTTATTATCAACTTTGATACCATATTTGTTACATACCTAGCCTCCAACTAAGCAATATTACGTGCGGAATACATGTAAAAACAAGACTTCTGTTGAACTAAAGATATTCCTTTACTGTTAGCTGATTTCCTATATCTTACAACTATAATTTATAACATATTTAGCTACAGTTTGTAACCATAAAATAGATGCATCTAAAGCATGCTAATAATCAACATGAAATACAACTAAACCGTTCCTTACAACAACATATAAGTCATTATCATTGACATAGAGTTCATGCACAACAATAACACATGTACATAACTCAATACAAGATAAAACACTTATCTTTAAATAAGAATCATGCAACCAATTGCTTGGGATGGACGTTCCAACCAACCATAGATTGACTGTTCCAAATATCAACAACCAATCATCCCCGAGCTGAGGCTAGTAATCGAAAAAATAGGGTGGTCTCTCATAGTCCACTCACATCTCATAAATCTCATAACCCAACTAATATTCTCCTACAACTATCTCGATCTTTCCACCAAATATATTCCTCATGCTTTGCCCATCCAATGAATGAACCATTCATTTATCAGGGATCACCCAAGGGATGTATCATCTCTTTATCAGGGTAACCAAAGAGATGTACCATCCGTTTATCAGGGTTAAACCAAGGGATGTAGCATTCGTTTATCAGGGATAGCCTAAAAAATGTGTCATTCGTTTATCAGGGTCTCTCTGGCACAGGTAACTAGGAATATCTCATCCGAGAAATCAAGGGAACTTGCTGCTAGGAAAACTATCAACAAACCAAAAACAAACACTTGTTGTTTTAGTGAAACTCATGTATGAGTTCACTCTTCCGACTTGAAAATTGGGCTCTTCAATTGTCCAACTCCAATTCTCTCTAGTTACGCTCCAAAATTTCCCCTCCATGGCTGCACCAACTCCAAACTCTCTTTCTTCCCCTCTCCAACAACTGTCCCAACCCATATGAATTTCTCTCTTGTGGCTTGCTTTTATTGACTCACACTCTTCCCCAAGTTGATTGTACTCAACCCCCATGTTCCCAATAACTCTAGGACATGACCACTCACACCCACCCTCTTAAATGCATTCAATGATTGGCTTTGGAAACACTCAATCAGAAGGATGTGACCACTCACACCCACCCTCTTACATATATTCAATGATTGGCTTTGGGAACACTCAATCATACATCATAAGGTTCATATACAATTGGTAAGTTTAGGAAAATGGGTTGAATTGCTATACATGGGTTATCCCCCCCTTGACCCCTCTTGGCCATCATCATAGACACTTCCCCCTCTTGTGGATTAATTCAGCCCCCATCTCTTGTCCATGTCCCCATAGAAGCTGGCATCACATTTTTATTATTAAAACATTGAAATACTATTCAAATATTACATCACTTGGCCATATCCACACATTGTATCCACATAAGCATTAATTAAATTGGGGATTATAATGGGGATGTTACAATACTTATGGGGGTGCAATCCGAATATATACGCATAAATATTAGTGCACACTTGCATTTTATTTGTATTATATTTTCATGGAAAATAAAATCTTTTCCAGACAAGGGGAGACTACAACCTAGTAAGTGAACCGATTTAAAGCCTTCTGGTATATTATGTTGGTTATGTTTCCTTCTTTCGCTTCTTAGGATGACCCAGGTTCGGATCTCAACAGGTTTCCAACAAAACCCTCTAAAACTATCGACCCTCCTAGTAAACCATAAGGCAACATTGCGCATAGAGTGCATCGTGCAATCTCACCCGAGATAGCTTTATGGGAGACTGCAATTCTCAAGTGCTTGTAGTATAGGAATGAGTGGGGATCTGAGAGTATCTTCTATCTTCCTCATGCATTAAACTAGTTATTCATTCAAGTATTTCTAGGATTCATTCATCTTTAGCCTCATGCATGCATTCTAATCCATCTAGTTCATCCATTATTCATGAGTTAACCATTAACATAAAATAATCATTCAACAAACATCACATAACAAACAAGTTTTACCATGGTTCACCCCCTCTTGGGATATGTCCACAAAGATTTGTCTTGTCTTCTCTTTTATTTAGTTTGCTGCAAAATATAGCGCTGAACACATTACATCTTCAGTCATCCAATCATGAAGAGGTTCATGAACCTCTGTGAGGTGGACTAGATCACACCATGCTCCTCATCCTGTGACTTAACCCTCAAAATATAGCTTTCTTGACTCTTCTACCACCTTATTACAATCATAGCAACCATTCACAATTCCCTGAACCCTTTCGAACCATAAACATACAATGACTGAACCTCTAACCTAGACCTCCCAGGTTCTTATTTATACTATTTTACAGGCTTATAGCTGTTACATCCTTCATAAAAAACCCTAAAATTATCATGGTTAGGCTTGCCTTCCTTCTCGCCATGTTACTTCTCCTCTTTGCATGCTTCTTTTCCTCTTTGCATGCTTCTTTTCCTCTTGCATTCTTCTTTTCCTCTTGAATGTTGCTTTTCTGCCACCTGGTCTTCTCCAAAATTAGGCCTACGCCCAAAATAAACTTCCTTCTAAAAATAGGCCTGTGCCTAATAGGCCCCGAACACTAACATGTGGCTCATCCTAAGACACTCAGTTAGTGCACGTTCCCTGAACAACCTCTGCCAAACTATGGAATTTTCCTTCTAACTCTTCCCCTTTTTCTCTAGCTTGCACAACTTTCCTTGTGAGCTCTTCTACCATCTGTGTTGTGATGTGCCTCTTGAGAGACTCTGCATTCTCAACATGGTCCTGAGCCATTATTGTCTTTTCCTTCTCCAGTTTCACAATTATTTGCGATGCTTTCTCTTGGAGAGGTTCTAACTGGGCTTGCCTGGCCTACTTATTATTACACTCAATCTTCAGTTATGCCTGTAGGGTCTTCATCTCCTGCGTGCCCTTCACTCGCTCTATGATTATCATGGACTTTTGCCTCTGCTTTAGATCCTAGATTGCAGTGATGATCACCTCCTCTTGCAGGTATAGTTGTTGGACCCTATTGTCTTCTTACAACATCTTCCATAGCTGCGCGGTGTTGTCAAACAATTGTGTGACCTTTTTAGCTTCTTTTTGCATCAATTCCACTTGCAGGGCTTCTTGTTGTTCCCTTTCAGCCATAAATTCAGGAGGAGTAGTTGGGGTTAATTTTTCTTTAAGATCCTCGATCTCCTTCTTGTAGTGCTCGAGCGTCTATGCGATGATTTGGATCTATTCCTCTGCATTTCTCATGGATTCATGCGCGCTATCTAGAATCCTTGTAAAGACTTCCTTCAACTTCCACTCTAAATTATTTGCACGTCGTTTCTCCTATTTTGTCTTGAACTTTACTTTCTCAACCACTAGTTCTAGGGCATCCTTGCCATTTCTAGTTACCTACAATTCCGCTGTGTCTGTCCTTGCTCACAATTGAACTTCCTATGCAAAACTGACTTGAAGTTTGTACATTTCCTTTGTTGGTATTTTTGATAGTACCAACTGTACTTGTGCCAGATATCTAAGTGGTGTCTGAGCTATGGCCTCGTCCATCTGTATCATCTCTGATGTTATTTGGAAGCTTGGACTTGCTTGCGTTATGGTCAAGATGGCATCTTATTCTTTCTACACGGTGCTTTCCTCTGCTTTTGTTGTTGGGGGGATTGGTTCTATTCCCCTTTCGTGCCTTTATGCTACTTGTATATGCTCTAGGACCTGCCTGATACCAGCCAAATCATTCTATATCCTTCCTCTTTGGTTTTCGGCCTCTTAAAAATCCTTCATTGCACGATCCTGTACTCTCTCTGTGACAAGATCAACATCATCTTTAGTGATTGTGTACTTTGGTATTTTCTTATGGGCCTTGGCCTTCTTGCACGACCCCCTTGTATGTATAATTGGCTGCTTGGGTGGCCCTGTTTCTTATGGAGTAGCTACGAAAGGGGTTTCCTATGTATTTGTGTCCCCCCTTCCTTGTTCTCCCTGCGCCGTGGTAGTATCCTTCTTTCTTGACTGCAGATCCTTATTTGGAGCACTGAGCTTCTTCTGCTACAATGGATTTTGACTGGGCTTCCCCTGTTGTGTTGGATTTTTGGGCGCAACATTGTCTCCTGCAGGTCTCTTGGATGACCCTGCTGCCACTTCCTTTCCCTTTGGCATGTCCTGGTGATGAATGGGATCTTCCAGTCATCCTGCTAGTCTCATATTGTCATTTCTACTTCCTCTGCATTGATGCAGAATCGAGGTTGCAACCATTCTTTCGCTGGATCCCTGCGTGCTTGGATCCACATGTTATGAAATGTAGCCCTAAAGTTGGATATCCCTTGATATTGTGTGACCACTTTCACAGTTATCCTCCAGGTGTTATATATGATGTCCTGAATGTCACTGAGATACCGAGGAAAGGTGTTGGCATTTCCACTTATTTTCTTGGGGTACGAAGTGCTTCCCATTGATGTGTACCACGCTACATGACAACGACCTACTCTATTGAAAAAATAGGAATAGGGAGGCTCCTTCCACCCAAATAGCGCTATCATAATCAACAACCATGAGTAGTGGAACTCTGTACCCAAGTACTATGCATCCTTACAGTCATCGAGGAACTGTTTCAGTAGATATGGGGCCTAACTGAGCATGGTGCCATTTGTTCACTCAGTTGTAGCTGCAAAAACCCTTGTAGGGTCCTCCTTGTGGTATTTGTGTAGCAATTTGCACGCCATTAGTTTCATGGCCATCATGGTAGATGCATCACTGATTCTCTTGATAATGATTCTGTGCGAGCTTGTTTATGTTCTGTATGTTTTCTTCATCTCTTTGGCAAGAGCCTTATATTTGGTCTTTTCATCCAGTTACTGTGCGAGACTCTCGCCATTTGATGGCAGGCCCGTGATGAAGGCAATGAGCTCTACGTTGATGGAGAGGGGTTCTTCTAACCATAAGAATCCTCCGTGGAGGACTGCAATCAACTACTTGACGCAATTATTCACCTCTTTCCCCCTGCTGAAGTGGGGAATATGCACCAAGTTGAGGATCCCTATGTTTCCAGGCCTGCCACCCATTGCTTTGGCTATAGTATTAGGTCTCCAAATGGACCAGTGCCTAGGCCCTGCATGTACACATGTTGTGAAAATTATGGGAATTTTCTAGTGTTAGGCACATCATGGTTTGAGTATCTTATCCTTTCCACACAACCCAGTAGAGTTGGCGTGGCCCGCACCCCCTCTGGAATGAATGATAACACAATTGAGGCATCAGACTGCTTGCGTGGGGACCACACGATGGGTTTTTTTCCCTTTCTTCTTAATGGTGCAGTAGAGGTCCCAGCCTCTGTCTCTCTCTCTTCCCCACCCAACTCTGGCTACCACGTGATGTCTTCAACATGTCCTTCCTCCTACTGAGTGGACCCTACCACAGGTTGTGGTATCGCCCCATCAAAATCCGTCCGCTCGCTTTCGCCCCCGTTTGTTTTGTGGGTTGCTTCGACCCTTGCAGGTTACTGTGGGTTTCTTGTGGCCCTGCGCACTATTGTGGCCCTGCACACTATCATGCGAGTCAATATCCATCTCGGTCATTGTTGTTATAACCCTAAATTGCACCATACATGCTTACCTGGCATCAGGCCATCTTAGATCCCTTCTTTTCCAAAGCACTGGTGAACAAGCTCTTTAAAAAACCTCTGTTATAAGGGCCCATGCACCCTACTCCATTACTACATGCTTGTACATGCTAGCTGACCTAAAACAACCCGCGTGGATCGACAAAAGCACGAAAAAAGGAAAGTTGCCGATGGAACACACAACTTTGGGTGAGTTAACTGAAACTCCCGGCCATGCATGGTAGAGGGTTCGTCCAAATACCTAGCTTCTTCTAGCCTATAAAAGAAGGGATAGGGGTCCCATTTGGAGGAGGAAAAAATAGAGTAAAGAAACTCTGCCCAATTGCATATTCCCATTGTCCCAACCCTTTAGCCATCCTTGTGCAAGAAGAGATACAAAGCAAAGAAGTTGGAGGACATTTGAAAGAGGATCCCAGGATCAGGATTCGCGGAGCAGTGGATGGTCTCGACATTTGTAAGTTGATTCATTCAAAGTTAATAATAAATAAATGCTTTTCCTTTCCCACTATATGAGTTCCTCATAGATCAATAAATATATGTTTGAATCTCTAACCCATTAGTCTGTAGGTAAAATGCATGTGTAGTTTGTTGCTTGTTTTGTGTGTAGGTTAGCCTTGGGAGGAGATCTGCCAACAAGCGATCAAGCATGAAGAAGGATCGACATCAACCATCCAGAACAAGGTATATTGGTCTAAACCATGTATTTGCTGAAAAGGAATGGGGTTTAAGTCTGGGAAAGAAGGTAGAAAGTAGATTTATTTTGGTCATAGCTACATGTATAAGATAACCCTATTTGCTAGTCTGTAAGGAGATTTCCCTCACAACAGAATTGGTGACCATACTGGGTAAGTCTCTAGGGTTCCTAGGAATTTTATTTGTTTTTGGGTCGTTTTAAAAGACTGGTTTTCTTGCCTATTTTTTAGTTTCTGCAAAGTCTGAGCTAGCAGAGAGTCTGGTTTTCCATACCAGCTTTCTCTGTTATTTGCCCGACTGTGTTTTTTCGGGACCCATAGAGGTACACGCAGCCTACATAAGGTCTGCACGTGTGTACCCATGCCCTACTCTCTTACAGCCCGCGTGTGAACGCTAGCTGAAGAAGTAGCAGTAGCGTGTAGATTCCAGAAAATTTTGGAGGCAGTCATCCTCTTCCCTGTCAGAATCAGTGATTCTCAGGGGTTTTCTGGAATTATTTCTAAGTCTTGGTTGTTTGCAGTCTTGTCTAAGATTGATTTGTTTTTATGAATTTTTTCCTTATATTTTTTTCCTTGTTTCTGTTAAAGAGAGTGTCTAAGCCTTCAGGAGATCCTGATTATCAATATCAGTGGTCTCTTCCTGGTTTGGATTTTCTGTTTTTATTTTTTCTTAGATTTTTAGAGATACATGCGGAATATAGAAGGTCATCCCGCGTGTACATTCCCTCTGGATCTATACATCTCGCGTTCACACACTTGCTGTTGGATTATCAGTAACGTGCTTGGGTATGATAGTTTTTGTTGAGGGTAAGACAGTCATCCTTTTCCTTGATGAGACTTATACCTCTCAGGTATTTGAATCTCTGTCTTAGCACTCAGTAGCTTAGGATTAATCTTAGCCTTAGCTTGCTTTTTCTCATTTAAAAAAAGCTGTCATAATATATATATATATATATATATATATATATAT
>ML868843.1:0-12424 GCA_009831015.1 Picea engelmannii | reverse complement strand
CGAGATTGAAGACCCTGGATATTATCTTTGTGATCCAGGTTGCGATGGAGTATGTATAATTTGCGACACATAGATCCACTGTGTATATTTCATGGCTATGTCGTCTTGACTTGAAATTTCTCGCATAGATCCACAGTGTATTCTGGTGGCTATGCTATATTTTGACAGCATGGATCCACAGTGTATGATTGGTGGCCATGACCCATGTCTATAATGTCATCAGTCTGTGATCTGAGTATGGGAATGCCTACCTCAGAATTGATATATATGATATTCTACAGATGCTTGGTTGTTCGCAAGTTTCCGATTAGATGTGCTCCTGGTTCTCGACACACACATGCAACTTACAAAGTCTATTGACTGTCATTGGTTCCAATATCGGACTTTGGGGGGCATTTTGTTACCCATGATTTTGGTCGTCATGATGATGTATTGATTATGGTGCACTCAGGCTCTTCATTAGAACTTTCTCCTGAGAAAAGTTACTTTCTTCTTTTTCCAGAAATATGATTTTTAAGGAAGGTTTGCATGCTGCCAATACATTTGCCTGTGAGAATGCATGATTGTTGAAGGCTTCTTTAAGCCAGGGTGCAAGAAGTTTGCACTCTGCATAACTGCTAGGGTGCGAACACTTTCTAAAGAAGGGAAAAAGATGAATTCTCGAAGCTTCTAGAAGGGAATCTTCTAGAAGGATGAGATGGCATTCGAATGGTTATCTAAGTACTAGATTTCCTGATATTTTGGGATCATTCTTATCCAAGTAACCAATTCATTCTCTCCTATATATTGAGTGGATTCTCATGGAAAAGGTTAGAAGCAAACAAGCAAGAGAGATATTGGAGAATTAATGAAAGATTGTGTGAAGGACTGAAGCTACAACAGCTAGGGAACTCCAACAAGTTCATCAAAGGTGGTTGATCTTCTTCATGCAAATGAGCAAGTGTGTGTGTCAGAGCTAAGTTTCATAGAAAGGAGGTTTGCAACATCAAGGCTCAGGTTGTAATCCATTCTTTCTATCAATTAATACAGTAATGTGTCCCTTTCCCATAAAGTTAATTGCACTTTATTGTATAACTCCTTGATCATATACATAGATTAATTGTTGGATAGATTGAGCTTTATTCACTTCGATTGGTTTGTATTGTCTTGATTTTGACTGTACGAGAGCATTGGAGCGAAGCAGGAACAACAAAGACCAAAGGAAGTGATTACAAGGTATGTTCTTTAATCGTGCCTCTTAGTATATTCAATAGTTAAATCTAGGGAAAGAGTATCATTCTGTCTTGTTTTGTTCTAGATCCAGGTGGATCTAGGGAGATCGGTTTGTGTCCACACTTACGGATTTATCCTATAATAGAGTGTGTTGAAACAATTGTAATCTATTAGAATCATGGTTCAGAGAATTCGATGAGCACCAAAGGTGAAAGGTAGTGACGTGATCACCAGGGTCCTCTCCATTCTTACCTTCAAAAATTTGAATGTCTGAAGGAATTTTGGTGGGGATGGGGGGCCATGTGGGATCATGACTCACCAGGTCGTTCATTAACTTAGACAATTCTGGCAGATTGAGCGTGGCCATAAAAGGGAGATGGGGTTGCGACATCTAGCCCCAACCTCTTGTGAAAGATTGTGTTTGTGGAACTTCAACCCATCCAGGATTCTTGTAAGATCCATAGCCCTATCCGGGATTATAGGGCCCTCCTCTGAGCTGATTCGTCTAAGATGATTTGGGCATCATTCCAGCAGGAATGTTATGATAAGGATTATGAAAATTTCCCCCAACCGTATTAGATCCAGGATAGGGGTTATGAATTGGATCCGATTTGGGGGTTTCCCAAAGTGCAATACTGACCTCCTCCAGGTGGGAACTTAGAGGATTGAAGTGGATTCATCATGCCAAAAGTATTGGTCGGAATCGACACCAAGGAGGTAGGGATATAGGGTAGAACTTGTTTGCCAACTGGGTTGTTCCATCTAGTCGTAGAAGGATTAGACCCGAGGTTAAGAACATGGAAACTTCCTACATTAGGATTCATTTCGGGGATATGAGAACCGCCAAACGGAAAAGTAGTGTAATGAGATGTAGTTCCCCCAATTCCAAGGCTAGCTTTAGGGCCAACAGCTGGGATGGCAGTCGAAAACTGTGAAGTGAAGTTAGGAATGCCATAAGAAAATGGACTAGAAGCCATAGGGATGGACTGAACATTGTAACATGGTGAGTGACCAAAACCACCAAAAGGGTTTGAGGCAAGAGATGAAGCATTAACTACAGGTCGATCCATAGTACCATTATAAGCCTCTAACACTGCAACTATAGCGACTGTAGGACTCGAAGGGGTTCCATTAACTATAGTGGGTATGTGAGTCGAAGAAATCCCAGTGTTCTGAAGACTAGAATCAATACTCATCCTTGTGGAACCACAATTCTCAAAGATGGATGTGTGTACCATGCCTAAAAAATCTGTGCCTTTTAGAAGGCAAGAACTCAAAAACCTATGGTAACTGTAACAATCGACGGGATCGACGAGAAAGCTAGTCAAAATCCACGATGACTTATGACTCTACAAAATAAAAAAATATGTCCTAAGGCCAACTAGTAGTCAAAGAGGATACCAAAAAGTCAAATGGCCAATATGCATGCAAATGGGCTAAAGTGGTTGAGTGGCCTCCATCGCTAAAGAAGGTATGCCTCGTCCAAGAGGGACTTGAGACTCCCCACTAAATTTTGGAGGTAACAAAATCAGTTATAGGGGCCCTCGTGAGCTTAACAACCAGTCGGTCAAATTCCCCCGGAGAGGTAATCCTCCATAAAGGTTTTGTGTTGTCTGACCCCTATCTGACCCAAGGTACAAGCAGAATAACCCCTGCAAGTAACCTATGAGATACCTAAGTCAAGCAACTCATAAACCACTATATAACCGATGCACAGGTGAGCAGCCGTAAGTTCAGATCACCGTATGGGCAGGGTAGCAAAGCCCGAAATCTTGAAAGTAATTCCTCTCATGGAGGTATGGGCACTAGGAAGATTTCCAAATATGAATAAATCCACAGAAATATCTCTGATGCTAGGTGAGTATCCAAGGGTTATCCCTTCAACTAACTTCGCGTGACCTCGTGATTAAATCCGGTGTGAGCGCAGCCTCTTGATCTTACCAATTATACAATGGACTTCTCAACTCCCTGTCTCAGACACATATGTTGATTTAATTGGCTTGGAGAAGTTTACTCACAAAATCCTATTCCAAGGCACTAAATCCTAGACTAGTTTGTGCACCCTAAAAAATAAAATCATGACTAATCAATTTTAATTTAAAGAATAAATTTTATTGGCCATGATTACTCAAAAAGGTATGGAATTGAAACTCATGATGTTATGACTCTATAAGAAAATAAATATGAATATAATGAAAAGTCTATATTTAACATTTTCAATGAATGATATGCATATAAAAACAATGCAATTTTCAATTTCAAATCTACAATTCAGAAGTAAAATGAAATCTTTCACTAAATGCACTAAGCTAACGATAAAGATTCAAAAGACAAAAATGCCAAGCATTGTAAAATGCCTATTTTGTTGTATTTTCAATATACTAAAAATGAAAATGCATGGACTGATAAGCAACCTGATATATAAAATTATACTGTGTATAAAAGAAATAACTCAAGAAGAATACCAAGCAGCCAAGAAAACAGTCGAGAGTACAAGGAAAAATCAACAAATGAAAAACAAAGAGAAAGACTACGCCCAAAAATTCAACTTTAAACAGGTTTCCTGTCGACCCAGAGAATATCAACATGCACTACAGAGACCTAAGAAGGCTCAACAATCATCAAATTCCACCCAACAGTCACTAAACCTAAGCAAACAAGAAAGGGGAAGTGGTATATACAATTTTTCAGGAGAAAAGTGCATATATAGATAGCTTGCAGTGAGACAACATGTGTGTATATGCGACTGTCAAGGAAAAAGGCACGTACAGGATTTAAAACAAGGATAGACAAGGGAAAAAGGATGAAAAAGCAGACCCAGAGTGAAATTTTTTTGTCAAGCAGTGATACGAAAAGAAACACAAAGGAAAAAGAGCAATGCAAGAAGAAAAAATACTTCAGCCATTAGAAGGAAGATCTTTCACCAATGGAGTCGCCAATTCTGTTACGAGGGAAAAATTCTCTATGGATAGGGTAAACCAAAACAGAAAGGTATGACTGCAGAAATCAACTCAATTCCAACGTATGCTATATAAACTAATGTAAAAGATAGGAAAGAGGCCTACCTCGATCCAATGTTCGATGATGTTCCACTGTTGATAACTTCGACCTAAATCTTTATACCTGCAACAAGTTATCAACAAATAAGTAGAGAACGTATATAGTGATAATATAGAGGGGTTAGAACATTAGATAGCATAATCCATTAATAAACATTACAAACATGCCCATGGATATTAATCATATATTTTCATGTGTTGGCATAGGGGCATACCTAGGGTTCAACACTACAATAGTGCACCAACAAAACCTTAGCTACCGGCCCTTTCAACAACACCTGCGAAGTAGATGAAGTCTCACTCGAGGTAGAGGCAGGGGTGGTTGCAAGACTCAGGTGTCCACAACCTTAGCTGGGACACAGATCTATGATTATAACACTTATCAATCACCTAGCATAGATTATTCATGAATATTCAACCCTCATGATACTTCGCAGATAACACAGAGCATCGTAGTATGTACTTAGATCTAAAATAATTTATCACTTAGCCACAACAAGATAGATTATATTCAGCAGATCAAGCACTACGAATCGTACATACCAGATCTAATATTCATTCATATCTCAGAAGCACAAAGAATAAATATATCTATCTAAGCACATCAAAGCACTTAGCAAAGGAAGAGATAAACACATCAGGTCGAGGCACAGAGCACAACACACATATTTACCATGGTTCACCCCCACCCTGGGGCTATGTCCACAAATTCTTCTTCTTTATTAGCTTCAATTAATTAGGTTATAGCACAGATCCATCCAAATCCCTCTTCACATAGGACATAAGATCTGTGTAGCTCACTAGATCCTTCTTCCTTGCACTACATCACAAAGCCTTCTATAGTCTCTCACAGGAACTTGCACTTGTCTCTGCAAGTCTTACACAAAATGCACAAAGCCTTGATCACATAGATTCAACCCTTGGCACTTAGCCTACATCACATAGATATATCATCCACTACTTCACTATATGGCCTAGACATCTACATATACATACAAAATAGGCCTAAACATGGGTAAACACATGGAACGACATCCCAATCCCATTACATTATCCCCAAAAACCCAAAAAGGACCCAAAAATGGGTCTAGCTTCCACGATTTCCTATTCTCTTTGCACTCCATCTTTGATAAGTTGTCGAAGTCCCAAAAATGGTCAAATATCACCAAGTGTTCCTCAAAACTTGGTCGGGGCCAATAGGCCCCCAACACTGACCTATGACTATTCCCGAGTCACTCAAGTCTAGGAAACTTTGCCTCAAAGGTCTCGAGCTTGGCTCGAGCTTCTTTGACTTGTCTCTGTGCTACTGCTTCTTGCTTAGCGAATTCTTGAAAAACTGCTTCACTGATAGGTCCTTCCAGTTGTTGCTCGACTATGACAACTACTTGTTCTAGTAGTGTTCCTTGGCCTTCAATTTCTTCAAACAGTAGGTAGGCCACCTCCTGGCTCGGCTAGAGTTTCTGGGTGACTTCCATCACTTTGTTCTGCATGGTAAGGCCAATTGCGTTGTTCCTGGGATCTCTTCATCCTCTTGATGGGTGACAGGAGCTTGAGATGCACCTATACTGTATATGCGTGATGCTTTGCTTCCTAGAGTTGGGACTCTAGTTTCTTCAACTCTAGGTATTTAGATAGTTGTTCATATATCTACACACTTCTTCTACTTAGTTGTTTACATTCTATAGCAAGTGTTTTAATCCTCTTGAATGTTCTCTGAGAATTCAATTCTCATTGGTTGCGCACTTCTTGTGGAGTCTGTGGTATGGTTTGAATCTCTAATTCCATGACCCTTTGTTGAAGTTGCTGAATAACTTTAGCCAGATTCATCACTTGGCACTCTATGGGCTCTTCGGCCTTCTACTCTAAGCTGGTCACAGAGAGGAATTCTCTGTTGATTGTTTCTTTAATTCCTATCTACTTTGCAAGAAGCTGCTCTTTCTCTGTTTAGATCTTCGGTCCGTCTTCTTCAAATTTTGCTTGGAGAGAATTCTTCTCTTGTTGTGCGGCTTGGCCTTGTTCAATAATTTCCTCCTGTTCTTTCTTTAGGTCCTGGGTGGCCTATGCTTTTTCTTCCTGAGCATGTCAAAGGCGTACTTCGACTGCATCAACAATCTTGCAGAGATGAACTAATTCATCTCCCACTTCTGTTGTTCCTTCTGGAAGAGGTGCATTAGAGATTGCTCAGCTAGACTGGAGTGCTTGTTGTACTCCTTGGAGCGCAATCTCAATTTTTCTATACATTTGTTTCTACTTCACCTCCTGCTTCTCTATGATTTCCTTTGAAGCATCATTGACCACTGCAACAATGAAATCAAAGTCATCCAATGTGAGGGAATTTTGCATCTTGGTTACAGGGGTTCTTGGTTTCTTTCTGGAGGAAAATTTCAGAGGTGAGACCTTCCTTTTCTTCAATGAGTCTTCTTCTTCCCTAGGCGGTGGTGCTTCTACTTTCCATGTTTCTATACCTTCTTCATCATCACCTTATTCATCTGGTGTAATGGAAGTCATCCTTACAGATAGGTTGTCAACATCCTGGACTTCTTCAATCTTCTTCGTCCTTTTTTCTTTCTTTGTCTTACTAGGCCCAGGTGTATCCTGCACAGTTCCAAGGCTGTTGATGTCAGACATTTTTGCGATGTCTATTGAAACAAGGAGGTCCATCGACCATTCCTTGGTGATCTCTTCCAAGTCTTCTTCTGTCAGCTTATAATAGGACTGAAGCTGTTCCCGGTGTTCATCAACGCATGGGGTTAGGTATATAAAGTGGTGGTCCACGCTGAACTTTATCAAAGGTAGGAATCTTTGTAAAGTGTTCAGGGTTATGTGAGGTTCACTCCTTATGGATGCTTTCAATTGGTTATAGTACGCATGGAAAACAACATTCGATTGCCATTGCTTGCTCATGTCATTCGAGTACCATAATGTACTAAACTTCGTGGCTAGTGGCTCAAAGGGGTCAAGGTCCGAGAAGGTTGTGCCTTCTGATAGCTCCCATGAAACAAAAGCGATCAACATCAGGAGCCAGCTAAAATGGAATTCATGCCCTTGATCCTGGGCTTCTCTGCAGTCAATCTCTAGTTGATTCACCATGCACTTCGCCCAATTCATCTGTAGTCCCTCTAAGCACTTTCCTGCGAGGTCAACTACAAATCCAGATACTTGTGTTGGTCGATTCCTGAGTACCAACTTCCCTGTGATCAGTTGGCATGTGAGGCGCACTGCGCCACTTTCAATAGAAGCTACCTTGTATCCTCTCGCGCCTTTCTCAACATCGCCATAGGATTCTTTGATCTTTTTCACAAGAGCGCAGTTTACAGTCTTTATAGGATATTACTCATGGGGATCAGGGCCCTACATGGTAAGCCTGACGACCCTATTGATTAGTGTCAGATCAACAGTTATGCGATGGTCTAACCACAATTATCCTCCGAGGTAGCTTGCTAGCAGCAATTTTACACAAGCATTCACCTCCTGGTGTCTGCCAAAGTGCGGTATTTTCATAACGATGAGCAAAGTAGACTGTGCGAGGTTCATCGTCCATTGCTGAGGGATGAGCTTTGAATTCTTGCCCTTAGTTCTCATCAAGTACTTATATGGGGCTAGCATGTTGTAAGCTTTATGGTCCCCCAGGTTGAATTCGCAAAATTTCAATGTTGTAACCTTGTCTTGATCTACGCAGTAGGTGCGTACTCCTTTCAGTAGATATGCAGTGACTAGGGTGTATTCAAAGTCTCTAGGGACATTATCCCTATTAATATCACTGCTCATAGGGGGTATGCAAGCTGGTAGGATGGATGGCACTAACTTCTCATTGGCTATGTCATCCTTATGCTTAGTTATTTTCTCTACGCTGACTTGAGATGTTCCTTCTCAACCAGTTGACGGAGAGGCTTGCACTCCTCCCATTGATGATGCTTGGAATACGGTGGACAATCTTATTTCCGACATGACTCTCTCAGTCATTAAATTGAGAAGGACCTCTATGATGGATTCCTCAAGTACGGTGAGCTCGTCAGATATATGCACTCAGGAGAGATGATCAGGGTCACGATGATCTCAAAATACTGCACTAGGATGAACAATCTTCTTGCAATGATCATTGAAGACAATCACTATTTCTGCGGGCTTCGACTTTTCAGTTGGCAAAAGTGTTCTTCGGGCACGACGCGATGAGATAAATAGGAAATTCGTTAGCGGTCTGCTTGCAGCGGGTATGAAGCTTCCACGAACATTAATCCATCCGTTATGGCATGGTCTGATGGTCTAGTGGTGATCCTTTAATGATTTTATGTCCGTTCAGGGTGGAATTCAAACAGGTATATCAGTCCAATGGTTATATTGCTTCGCCACAGTGAAGTGTCATATGTCGTTGTTCTGATATCCCGACGAAGCTCAATTCCTGTGATTTTTTCTTCTGCGAAGTTTCCTCTGGAATATTCTATAACTTTTCGATCTTGTCTCTCTTCTTACTTATCTTCCTAGCCTTCTTCCTAGTGAGCTTTGTCTCGGTCATCCTTTTTCCTTTATGATTCTTATCTTCTCTCGACATAGTCACTTCGCGATGCTGAGATTCTTTCTTCAGATCCAAGGGTAATACTTCTTCATCATATGGATTAGGTATTTCAGTCTTCTTTGGTTCCTCTAATTCTCTTATAGCTTTGACATCCATGTCCCTGGTTTTCAATAGCTTTGATCTGTTCTCTTGTTCTTCCATCAAGTAGGCGATCCTTCTAGTCATAAATTCCATGAGTTCTTGCTTCTTGTGTTCTAGGGCTTCGTTTTCTTATTTTCCCTGGATCTAGTCTTTTTCAATACAAATCTTTCCTAACAAAGCTGGAAATGGGGCATAGTCCTCAATAAATTTAATAACTTCAAATTCTTCCTTTGTCGAAGCTCCATGGGTACTCATAGCTATCTGGGTAATCCTTCCACATAAGGTTACCATTTTTCCTTTAAACAACCCTATTTTTCCTAGTGAAGGAACCATAGCAGGCCTTCCTAGGGTTTCCCAAGTACTTTCTGTCATAATGTTCATCTGTGTTCCCTCATCCAGAGAACAGTCAATGTCGAAGTCTCCTATTCTTACTTCGATTTTCTCCTTTTCTTTGAAGATCTCTGTCAAGCTGGCATCTTTATGTTTATCCAAGGTTTCTTTCATTTTCAGTAACATAATCTCTGATTCTTTCTGGGGTTCTACTATAATCTTAGTCTCTTGATCTCCTTCAGGGTTTTCTTGCTCCATATTCATCTTTTCAAGTCTAGCAATCATTATAGGGAAATCTAGTACTTCATGGTCCATATCCTTACGACAAAGGCAACTAGGGTTTCTCCCAGGGCATTCCTTAGCAAGATGTCCTAGTCTTTTGCATCTGTAACAAAGAGTTAATCCTCTCTTTCTCTTTAATGATCCCCAACTTTTCTTGTACTACTTGCTAGGGTCATAATGGCTAGCCTGAAAAAATTTCTTTCTAGGATCCTACATCCAATGGTTAGTCCAAAAATTATTTCTATGCATAGGTATAACATATCTTTCATTATTCTTATCAGATCTGTTCATATCAAAAGTTCTTTCATCTAATAATTCCCTAGTTTTCAAGATAGGAAAAAATCTATCAAGCATACCTAAATCCATACTTTAGAAACAAAAAAATTCACTTCTTTTACTTCTACAGATCACAAAGCTTCCAGATCTAAGACCTTTTAACTATTATTACCTTTATCAGAGCACAGATCTTACTTCTTTTCTTCAGTATCAACCTCTTTTCTTGCAGATCTGACTTCTTTCCTTCAGATCTGTCCTTCCTTATTCAACATAGATCTTTTTAGATCAAATGAATCACTGCGCACTAGGGCATAGATCCACACATAGAGCTTTCACAATTTTAGGATGAATCTTTGCACAAATCTTCTTCTGCTCAATTCCCAATAATCATTGTTTCAGGTCCCGACAATGGAACCATTTTTTGGCACAGGGGCAGAACCAGGGTTCAATGCTACAAAAAAGCACCAACAAAACCCTAGCTACCGGCCCTTTAGGAAACACCTGTGAAGAAGATGAAGTCTCACCCAAGGTAGAGGTAGGGGTGGTTGCAAGACTCAGGTGTCTGCAACCTTAGCTGGGACACAGATCTATGATTATAACACTTAGAAATCACCTAGCCTATATTATTCATCAATATTCAACCCTCATGATACTTTGTAGATAGCACAGAGCATCGCAGTATGTACTTAGATCTAAGATAATTCATCACTTAGCCACAACAAGATAGATTAGATTCAGTAGATCAAGCACTAAGCATCTTACATACCAGATCTAATATTCATTCATAACTCAGAAGAACAAAGAATAAATAGATCTATCTAAACACATCAAAGCACTTAGCAAAGGAAGAGAAAAACACATCAGGTTGAGGCACAGATCATAACACACATATTTACCATGGTTCACCCCCACCCTAGGGCTACGTCCACAAAGTCTTCTTCTTTATTAGCTTCAATTAATCAGGTTACAGAACAAAGCCACCCAAATCCATCTTCACATAGGACAGAAGATCTGCGCAGCTCTCTAGATCCTTATTCCTTGCACTACAACACAAAGCCTTCTACAGTCTCTCACAGGGACTTGCACTCGTCTCTACAAGTATTACACAAAATGCACAAAGCCTTGATCACATAGATTCAACCCTTGGCACTTAGCCTACATCACATAGATATATTATCCACTACTTCTCTATATGGCCTAGACATCTATATATACATACAAAATAGGCCTAAACATGGGTAAACCCCTGGGTCGACATCCCAATCCCATTACATTATCCCCCAAAACCCAAAAAGGGGTCTAGCTTCCACAGTTTCCTCTTCGTGTTGTGCTCCATCTTTGACAAGTTGTCGAAGTCCCATAAACAGTAAAATATGACCAAGTGTTCCTCAAAACTTGGTCAGGGCCAACAACACAATACCAATAGGATGAGAAAGGAGTATTTCTATTAATAAATGATCAACATAAGTAACAACATTATAGACTTCCATGTCGGCATGGTTCGAAACCAAGAAACTAGGTTCCTTCCAACTGGGCCTCCACCACTTCAATCCTCCACCAAAGGCAAGCTCATAGAATGGAGACAATAGGGTTCTCTCAACAATAGGGAAAGAGTTTGGGGGACGAACACTGTGTTCATACTTGAGGAACAAAGGGATGCAGACTCAAAATGAAGTAATTTCTCCAGAGTAACTTTGCACTTAAAGTTGAATTCTTTCTCCTCTTTTCCATAGCTTGGAATTGTGCTTTTATAGCCTTCAAAATGCAACTGAACGGCTGAGGCGGAACATTTCCAGTATATGGAAGGCCAAGGATGAGACATCTCCTATCGTGACATGGAAACCCGACTTCATTTTTGTATTTTATGGCACAAATCCTGATGTACGTGGGCTGTGGCGGAGCAGACTGGGTATATGCATGTTGTATAGTAGATAGGATGCGTATGTGTGGAAAAATATGTATTTTTAGCTCTAGATTCATCAAAAAGGGATGACAACTCTGCATCGGGAAATGGAAAAAGGCCCTCTGTGCAAGATAGCAATGGTGAGACAAATCTTGCTATAACAGTGTTTGCTTTCTTCTTGGAGGAGGATATGGACATTATATTTTGACTGCCTGAGAATGTAGAGGAATGTGGTCCCTCCATGACTATGGTGGATTGTTTTTCTCCTTCTCTAAACTTGTCTAGTGTGTGGAGAGTCGTATTCCTCCTCCTGTAAACTTGGACATATTTAGCTGACACCTCTATGACTAAAGGTGAAATCTCTTTCCTGGCTCTTTTTTCTGTTTGCACCTAAGGAGTGCTAGTATGTGAAATGTTGGAAGGTGAAGGTTGTTCTTCTATCTCCAACAATGTATTTTCATCCCAGTCTATATGATTCATAAACTTTTCTATCTCAGGATTTGGCACATGAGAATAAGGAGAAATCTTATTTTTGAGCCTGGTTTCTGCTATAATGCCAAAAGGGTCATAATTCCAAGGGAAACTCAGACTGAAATCCATCTGTTTCAAGAGTTTGTTGGCCTCTTCTCCTGCAGATCTGTTGTTACATATGAAATAACCAATTTGGCTCTTGATCCTGAGTTGTTGTTTCTTCTTGAATGATACAAA
>ML868841.1:7644-20675 GCA_009831015.1 Picea engelmannii | reverse complement strand
GCTTAATTGCTATTAAAAGAAGATTATGACACCATTCTATACATAACTTATACAAGTATTATATGATCCACATGCATTCAACAAATAAACACATTTAAGCTCAGAGTAAAACATATTATTTACTGTTATAATTAACAATCCATAGCGTTTCATATTAATTCATATACACAGCGGAAATCATGATAACATAAGTAGCACAGTTGTTGAAAACATGATTAAGGCATAATAAAATACTTATCTTTTAACAGTGGTATATTCCACCAACCAAGTGCAGGCCTTCCACGAACCTTCCAGCCTTAGAGCGCACTGCTCATCATCTCAACAATGGGTCACCCCCCAGCTGGGACTAAGCTCCATCCCAAGGCAAGGAATTCTAGGCTAGGCTAAGGTTACAGAGAAAAAAACACATAAAATCTGGAAGGATTCTTCCCAGGATACCATCTTATGCCCACTACTACCAGACTCTCATTCCCCACATGCCTGATTTGCCCGGCAGTATACACCTTCACAAGCATAGTCCATTGGTCCTAATCTCCCTCTCTGGGTCTCGGCAACAGGATGGATCAGGAAGTCTCAGAGCCTGAAGCTGGTGCTGGACACTCTCTGGAAGAAACCTCTTCCAACAACATCCACCTCCCTCACCTAGAGAGAGAACACACACAGGCTCAATCACAACTCACACTGGCCATCAAGCCACATACAATCCAGCTCTGCATGGTCACCATAGCTAATTGGAAATACAAACACGGCCTCTCAAACAGGCTCAACAATGGCTCAAGGCCTCATAGTGATGGTTCACAAGAATGCATAGGGAGTAATTCCCGTAGGGGTCGGCACAGTCTCCACGACTCAGAACGAAGGGTAAGACCGGCTCTTCAGAAACAAACACAGGCTTCCTAGCTCACAGAATAGAGGTGTATCCAGATTTATAGATCCAAACAAAGGCCTTCCAACTTGTTCAACAATGGCAGGATGGTTCAGGTCACGGCTTCAGAACAAAGCCTCCACGCATAGGTTCGATCAATCAGACAGACGATGTGTACGGACTATCAAGACAACACATGATTCTTGAATCTCATGAGCATTCGAGGTATCCTTGCAATGGTTGGGTCGGTCGTCCTCTTCAGTGCTCCCTACCCACTCAGTTAGTCGGGTGGAATGGAAGAGAGCTCTCATGGCTCATCTCAGCTGTTTTATTTGCATGCACCAGGGCAGACACTTGTCACCCTTGGAACTGCATGTGTTCCATCAACATGCATCCCCTTTGCATGCTTTCCCTTGCTAGGAACTTAGGATAAAGGTAAAACATAAAATGCACATGTTCTTTTTGGAATAATATTAAATATTATTATTCCCAGGCTTAAGCCCCCTAGGCCAAATGCTTAGCTCCCTTTTCCCACCTTCCAACCCCTAATTCCTTCCCCACTCTATGGATGCTTAGTCCCCCTTCACTCATTCATCGTGGTCGGTCTACACATGGCGGTGTTTATATTTTATTAATTATTCTGCATGATTACATATACAACACCAGGCTCCTGGCCTTCAACACTCAGGCTCCCTGGCCTAACAAGCACATAAGCCTCCATCTTATAAAAACTTGGCTCACCAGCCTATAAAACATAGTTACAATTCTTTTTAGGATGGGGCTCGGTCTTGGGGACACTACACTAAACTTCCAAAGGAGTAGGTGCAAAATTTCATATTTACAGTGCAAAGTTGTGCCAAGTTGCAAAATGAACAAAACAAATAATGGGCAATTTTCAAATAACCATAAATTTCTACTCAAGACTCAGAATTGAGCATGGGAGCAGTAGTTGGAAAGCTGTTGGACAGTGGATTCTGAATATCCACCTAGAAAATTGAGCTGGGCATTTGATTCTCCAGGAAATCATAATAAATAATTCTGATATATTATTGAACCAGAATGGTTCATATATTTTCATGAAGTTGTTGAAACAATTATCCTGACAAAGTTTTTTTGGTTACACATTTTGCAGAATCAACAACGACTAGATCAGATTAGGATCAACATAGAGTCCATAGTAATGGAAGAGGCATAGGGAACTTACATTCAGGAGGATGAGATTAGAGGGATGAAAACATGAATATGGTAGAGACCATTATAAATTTACTAAAGGATGTCCAAATCCATAAAGATGATAATTAAAGGCTTATGAGAGCCAAGGAGCAGCATGATGAGTTCAACATGAAGTTAATGCAGAGATTGAACCTAATATAAAAGAAGTTAGATAAGGAGAGTGGGTCAAGAAAATATGGAAGTCACAGGCCTCTTGATGAGAAAACAAGAGAAACAACTGTCAACAGACGTGGTCGTCACTCCCCAAAGAATTCCAATAAGAGGGCACACATCAACTCAATTCCATCCCCTATCAAGAAGCATAAGAGTTATGGGGTGGAGGAGCTACGAGGAGAAATGAACAAAATCAAACCTCCTACATTTGATGGTGAGCACAAGAAGGATGAAGATGGAGAGACATGATTGATGGGCATAGGAAAGTATTTTCAATTGCATAATTATTATTATCATGCAGAAGGTAGAATTTTCATCTATCAACTCAAAGGAAAGGCATCCATGTGGTAGGATCAAATTGTGTAGGTGCAACACATTAAAGAGAAATTTTTTATTTGAAGAGAGTTCAAGAAGTATTTTGAAAATAAATACTTCACTAAGAGATACTATGACAAGAAAATGAAAGTGTTGTTTGAACTCAAGACTGGAAATATGAAAATAAATGAATATGAAAGAAGGTTTGTAGAACTCTTGAAGTATGTCTCTTTCTTCAAGGATGAGACAATTAAGATTTAGAGGTATTTGAGTGGATTGTCATCATTTATTACTGACAACATATAGTATGATGATCCCAAGACATTGGAGGAGACCATAAGGCAAGATAACTTCCTATATGATCATCAAAAAGCAAGGCCAACTTTCCAAAAATCTTTGGAAGACAAAAAGAAATTCAAGATGGATCAAAGGAAGAAGGAAACTAAGCCACCATTCTTCATAAATAATACTTAGGGACAACCAAATTCTAGAGAATCCATAATGATTGAGGCAGGGGTTCAAAGGCCAAGGAAGCCACCTATTAAATGTATCCCAGGGATCTATGCAGCCCTTAACAACAAGAAAGAAGTGTATCAGTCACATATGATTGAAATGGAATGTATGATCAACAACCAAACCATTGTTATTTTAATTGATCAAGATCGTGTTTTCCTAGAATATCATAACAAAGAATTTACTTGCTTGGATGAGGAAGGGATACTAAGAAAATTGCAAGGAATTCCCAGGGCAATAACCATCAGAGAAATTGCAGTGTTGTAGCTAAAGAAATGTTATATAAAAGGGTGTCAAATATTTGCAGCTCATATGGAGGAGACACCTAAAGATAAGGTACCAAATTTGTAATATTATGTAGTCCTAAAAGATTTTGAAGATGTGTTCAAGGAGGTACCACGACTACTGCCAAAATGGAGATATTGATTTCTCAATTTAGACAAGTTTGTCATTGTCTTTTTGGATGACATTCTTGTATATTCCAAGTCAGAAGAAGAGCATGAGCATCATCTGAAAATGTGTTGCTTTTATTAAGGGAGCATCAGTTGTATGACAAATTGAGAAAGTGCTCATTTTATCAAAAGAAAATTCATTATTCAAGACATATCATTTTAGCAAAGAAGATGTGTAACATCCCCCAAAATAATTTTTTATTAAGTCTGAAAATACTCAGGAATTTATTTTCGTTTTTGATAAGAAATTGGAAAATTATTGCCACTTAAGGCAATTTTGAATTTTGAATTTAGTTAATTTTAATTTATTAATTATGACTGTTAGGAAAAGATTTGATTTTCCCAACCAACTCTTTGACTATGACACTTGTAAGAAACACATATTTTTATAATTATTGCTAAGAGACAAATGGAACAACCAGGTTGAAAATAGATGACCATGACTCCATGAGTGGGGAACATGTTGGAACTACCTCACAGATGAATGTTACAAGTGGAAAATTAGGAATTTGGCCATTGGCAGCCCCTGAAAATTAGGCATTTGTAAAGCTCCAAAAATTCCCAAGGGGAAGAGACCTAGGCACAAATGATTTTTCCATATATAACATATGGGAGGAGGGATGGAATTGCCTAGTAATCTAGGAAAAATGATTATCACTTATTGTTATGAACACTATTTTTTGACTGTGAGGCATAAATAAGTTTTCCGAAACTGAAGGACTATAGCTAAGGAGGAGTTCTAGAGTTCGTCTTCATTGATTCATGGTCAGACTAGGGGATGAACGAAGCAAGTAGATTGGTTGTTTTGTTATAAGGTTGGGAGGAACTTGGTTGTTCCATTTGTTGTTCGGAAACTAGCTCAGATATGTTCATGTACTCTTTTTCTGATCGGATGTTATTTTGATTTAATGGCTGATAGAATAAATTTATTTAATTCTGGATGAATTGTTATGTTGATTAAATTATTGATGGAATGAAATAAATTGTAGTATAACTCTTACAGTTTTGTTGTACTCATTGAGAAAAAAAATTGGGTGTGTTAAGTGTTGATGGGATTGTTTTATATAATTATATTGGAAGATGCATCTAAGATAGATGTGATCTATATTGTGTTAATTATAGCATCACATTCATGTAATTATATGTGTATAAGTAATCAACTTAAATAATATTGTTGATTGAAGAATGCTAAATACAATTATGGAAGTGAACTTGAAGGCTTATATATATATATATATATATATATATATATATATATATAGGTTAAATAATAGTTATGAATATCACATTGTGAAAATGTCAAACAAGACTTGGGAGGATTATATATATGTATAGTTTCCTATACAAAATTTTAGGACCTCTTAAACTCCTAATTTATTCATACAACAAGATGCCAATAATGTAAAAGAAAATGTACAGTTTAGTTATTCCACAGTAAGCTATAACAAAAGTTTTCTTTTAAATTTATACAATCCATAGTGCGGAGACTATTCACACTTAGAAAAAGTATTTGTTTGGCCATGGAGACATCTACACATTCCATTAGCAAGAAAAATGGAAGATCTGTATATCCACAGGAGGGAAGCAAGTAGTTGAAATCATGTTTCATTACAATAGCGCAGGAGTAAAAGTATTGTAACTCAAATAACTAAAACTTATTACATATTCCAGAGACGGACCAATACTCAAATGTGTCTTCAACTCTACACAATACTGTGATTATAACTCTAGATAGTGTAATCTGATTCAATTGGGGTTTCCCCTTCGTCTTTTATTTAAAGATCAAATACATAAATAATCAGCTGTTTATCAAAGTTTGTTATAAGAAATTTTTTCCACAATAACAAAATTATAAGGGTAGAACCATATCCTTACAGTAGAACCTGGAGCTAAAATTTGTTTTTTAGAACATTATAGATTGGAACCCAAGTACCTTTCGCACCAGGCACTGTTCTGGAAATCTAGAGACTTCAGATATTAATAGTCCTCACACTCTTTTTGGTAGAAAGAGGATCTTCATTTGGCACAACATGCTTCTTGTTTTTAGCAATGACATGATTTTTCAGTGTGGTTGTGCTCTCCTTAGCTGTTGGTTTTTCATTCGAAATGGCAACTTCAACCAATACCTATAAATTTTTTTGGGCTACCTCATCTTTAAAGTGTTGCAGCTCTACGTTTAGCTTCTTGTTCTGATACTGAAAGCCTATGTTCGTCCTATAAATATTCTTTAGCTTTCTATGAAGGGGCTGGGCCCTTCTTGCTACAAACCTTTCCAAGTCAAGGGTGTGACTGTAGCCATCCATAAACTCTGTCATCTTGGATCTGTCAAACCTGGCTTCCTTTTTCAATTGAGGCACCTCTTTTCTTGCATCCCTAAGTTGTCTAACAAGACTTTTGAAGGTCTGACTGTTGGGAGGAGCAGTGACATGCACAATCTCAATAATATTTTTCTCAGTCTCCTCTTCCACCTGCATGGGAAGTGTCTTGTCTGCCTCATCAGGTTTCCTAGTGGCTTTGTTTTTACCTTTCTTCCTCTGCAGAGGGGTTTCTTATTTTCTTTCCATAGGCTTTTCAAAGTCTTTCACAGAGGTTTCATCATTCCTCTCCAAATGTGTTTTAGTAACTTTACCCTTCCCTTTCTATACAGGGGCTTCTCGTTTCTCTTCCACGGGATTTTGAATAGGGGTTTCTAGTAAAGATTTCTCTTTGAAAACCTCCTTTGGAATTGATGACCTTGTGAAAGGTCTTTTATCCTTGATTTCAAAAATGATAAAAAAAAACTAAAAGACCCAAGGCAATTTAGTGTGATAACACCGCTACCAACACCATTGCAAATATCGTGTATATAACTAGAGTTCAAAGAGAAATATTTCCGTGAGTCAATATTAACGATAAAGGAGGTTCTCAACCAACAATAGAAAGAAAAGAACAGACCATTATAGAGACGATTCAATATGTGACTAACTCCCGGATAGGTTACAGTAGTCCAAGCAACAGGTTCTTAAGAACTTATCCAATTAAAGAGGGACCGGACAGATGCATAACGCTTCCTTGCTTGCATGGAGCAGGTAGCCGCCTTGTCGTTGGGGTTATGCACAAAAACGTTGCATACATTAATGCAGAATGTTTTTCTCAAGACCTCACAGAACCTAGGGTAAATATTGAAACAATAAGTCATAGGTAACCCCGTCAAATAGATCAATGGCGTTAATGACAAGTTGTACCTTGACCATGTGATTAGAGTGAGGTGGTGGGATTACAATGGGTGCAACAAATGAGCGATGATACCAAGGGATTACATTTCAGAATTCCATAAATATTTTAGGCATGGTGTAATTTAAACCATGACAGTCGTATCTCTTTATACCTCGCATCAAATTTATGGCGAATGCAATGTCATCTTGTTAGGCTTAGTTCAATCTTTGTTTCAGTTAGTTAGGGTTTTACTCCTACTGTCGGATCTGTTAACCATTTTGTTGGTAGGGTTAGTTCAAAAGAGAAGGTTAAATGACACGAAGACGAGAATCCACACCAATTTTTATTTACAACCATTACAAATCTTTAACGCTTACATTTTGGTGTCGCAATACCATTAACTTAGTTAATGGAAACCTTTCAATTATGACCTATAGTTGAGTCAATAGATTTGGCCTAGGGTCATTGTATGCATCCTTATCTTACCATAGTGTGCCCTATGGTTTGTGCATTCAAATTGAAAATGCTATGGTGAATACATTATGTATTTGTTTAAGGAACCTAACTAGCTTCCACCTTCCTTAAGAATAAGATTGAGATAGAGTCTTCCTTTTACAATTGATCCATGAAATGATATGTGTAAACGATAGAAGATAAAATAAGAAATCAAATCACTCTATTATTATAGTTAAGAAATGTTTGGAAGGTATTCAAAGCATTTTAATAATTCTAATGAACCTATTTAATTTTTTTTTTAAATTGGTATATTTGGGGTACATTACAAGATGGTTAGAATTTCTAAGTGAATGTGACTTTGATATAAAACATATCAAGGGGAAAGAGAAAAAAGTGGTTGATGCACTAAGAAGAAGAGTGCATGAATTGTATGTTACAACCATTAGCATGTACCAATCAGATCTGAAACACGAAATTTAAGAGGCTGCAAATTTAGATTTACAATACAAGGAATTAGTGGGAAAATTACAGCAAGGTAATTTACAGCAGAAAATTAAAGAATACAAGCTAGATAATGATAAAATTCTCATGTACAGGGGCAAAATTTATGTACAAAATTCTCAAGAGTTGAAATTTTTTATATTGGGAGAAATGCATAACGTACCTTAAGATGGGCAGTTAGGTTATCATAAAACTATTGCAGCTGTCAAAAACCAATATTATTGGCCAGGCATGAAGAAAGAGGTTGTTGAGTTTATTGTCAAATGTTTTGAACGTCAAAAGGTAAAGGTTGAGCATAGACACCCAATTGGTTTGCTACATCCATTACCCATTCCTGAGTGGAAATAGGAAGTTGTAACAATGGATTTCATCACCAAACTTCCCAGAACAAACAAGCAACATGATTCTATCATGGTAGTGGTGGATAAGCTTACTAAAGTTGCCCATTTTATTCCAGTTAAGCTCACTCAGAAGGAAATCAACATCGATGATGTTTATATGAAATAAATTTATATATTACATGGCATACCCAAGACAATTGTTTCTGACAAAGATCCAAAATTTACCTCAAAAATTTGGAAAGGATTATTTAATGGATTTTGAACAAATTTGAATTTTAGTACAACTTATCATCCAGAATCAAATGGACAAACAGAGAGGGTGAATCAAGTGATTGAAGATATGTTGAGGATGTTTGTGATGGATAAACCATCAAAATGGGAAGACTACCTACACTTGGTAGAGTTTTGTTATAACAATGGGTACCAAGCATCTCTAAAGATGAGCCCATTTGAGGCATTTTATGGAAGAAAGTGAAACAGACGAGTAAGTTGTGATAACCCAACAGATAGAGTAGTGGTTGGGCCATATTTTCTCAGGTAAATGGAGGAGAAAATAATAAAAATAAATCAAAATTTTGAAGGCTCCCCAAGACAGGAAGGAAAGCTATTCTCATAAGGGCAGAACTCATAGGAAATTCAAAGTGGGAGACCATGTAGTTTTGAAAGTGAAAGCCAATAGAAGTTCCCTGAAGTTGGGAAATTGTTCAAAGTTTGCAGCTCGCTATTGTGGGCCATTTGAAATTCTAGAGAGGATTGGTCCAATAACTTATATGATTGCATTACCTGCATCTATGTTTGTTCATAATGTATTCCATGTATCTATGCTCAAGAAATATATGTTTAATGTTAATCATGTTATTGATGGCAATGTGATTTATGTGGAGAAAGAAAGCGCTTTCCAAGTGCAGCTGGTACACATTCTGGACTGAAAAATCAAACAGCTCAAGAATCAATCTATATGGCTTATAAAGGTCAAATGTACCTGGTACGGTCCTGAGGACACTACGTGGGAGCATGAGGATGAAATGCAGAAAAAATACCCGCATCGTTTTGAGGATTTTTGAAAATTTTGGGTATATGTGTACATGATTCACTGAGAACAGTGCATAAATAAGGGGAGGGGATTTTAATATCCCTAGGCTGAACCCAATTGTAATATAAATGAAAATGTACCTAAGTTGGTGAGTTGTTTGATAACATTTTTGTATGCACCTTTCATGGCATAGTGCATGCATGTACTGCACAGTAAAATGAGGGATTGTGGACATTCTAGGATACCGCACACAACAACTTAAGTGCGTGTGATTTTGAGGCCAATGAGCCTTTGTGTATATGCTGTGTTTTATAGGTTGGTGAGCGAGTTATCATGAGATAGGATTCTTATGTTTTGATTAGGCCGGAGAGCTTAGATGTTAAAGGATATTGCATCTACTTTTGTATATATATCATAATTATTATAAAATACATCGCTATGCACAGACCGACCATGATAAAAGAGATGGGGGACTAAATTCCACTAGTTAGGGAAAGGGTGGGGTCTAAAAGTAAGGAAAATGGCTAAGCTAGGGAGCTTAAGCCAAAAAAGAATATTAGATTAATATTTCTTAAAGTATAAAGTATGGAAAATTATTTTATCCTAAGTTCCAAAGTTGGGGACAAGTGGGCCAAAGTAGCTCCCAACATGACAAGAGTCAAATTGGGGACATGCATACATATTTTGGGGACTTAGTTCATTTCGGGGATTCTTCCCATCATTCATTCCATCATTCAACCATGATTCAATTACCATTGTCACTCACAAAGTCAATTATCCTTCATACATTCCTCTCATTGTATATGAACCTATATCCATAGCCATACTGGTTCGTGTAGCTGATTAGCTTTGGAGCTGGACTAAAAATGCAGGTTATTAGGATCGTGGGATATTGAAGAGGTGGGTTGTCAGGCCCGTGAGTAATTTCTCTTTGGGTGAGATAATTGTTGGGAATTGATTTTCTGAAGGTGTTGAACTGCAACTACAGAGATCTGAGACTTCTTGTACAACTTGTTGCTGAATCCCGGAAAATAAGTGGGGCAGACGAAGGACTGTTGAGAAGAGAAGGGGCACACTTCCTGAGGTGGGACATGCATGTGGGGAATGAGGGACTGTAGGCCATTAGTTTGAGTTGGCAACTATGACAAAGTATTTCCTGTTCTCCATGAGCCATTAGCCTCGTTAGGAGCCCCTTTATCTGGGTGGAGTTTAGTCCCACCTCGGGGGTGACCCACTGTTGAGAGTGATGAGCATTGTGGTCTAAGGCTGAGAGGTTCATGGAAGGTCTAAACACAGTTGGTGACCTGTATGTCTATGTTTACTATTATTTCAATATGAATTTGTGCATTTACGAAATGTATTTGTCTATTTACATTTTATATATAATGCTTCCGCAAGAGTTCTATGTGTATATGTTTTAATTGCATAGAGTTCGAAAAAGTTATGTGACATAGCTCAGTTAGGTGTTGGGTATGCCATAGTTTGTTCTATGGAGAGAAAGAAAGAGTTCTTTGGTGTAGCGTGACTCGACATGGATGGTTGGGGACGTTACACCCAAGGAGGAGGCCAAGGAAACTATTTTGTTGAAGGATCTGAATGGTGTTGGAAAAGATTTATATTGGGTAAGATCTGAATAGTGTTGTAAAAGATCTATATTGGGTAATGGAATACTTAATCATTCTTTAGTAGATTTGTTGTTGTAATTTCTTTTTATTTCGCTATAGTTATTTTCTTTCCACATGAATAACGTAAGCATGAAGATAATATTTCCATTTAAAGTTAAGGTTTCTAGCTTTGTTTCTATCATTTTCTTGTGATCTAGATAAGACCAATAGATTTGCACCTTTACTAAGACTTAGGGTTTCTAGCTTAGTTTCTATTGTTTTTCTGTGATATAGATACAACCACTAGATTTGTAGATCTAGTGCTACTTGTTGCAAAATTTACACAACACTATATAACTAGCACAGCCATAAACTCGTGGCTGGTGAACGCCGAAAGGTTTCGGCTGTACCAGAAAATGAAACGGTATATCGTAATCTTTGCCAGGTCGTGCTCGCGGTCCGCCATTGTTGAAGCTCTGCAGACTAAAGTACAATAAACACAGGCGTCGGCACAGACCAGGTACATTTCCAATTCCAGTGTACATATATGAAATGGGTGGAAGTGATAACGCTGCAGTCATTAGAAACGACCCATAGTCGAACACCACCATTTCAAGCACACCCACGCCCAACACTAAATTTGCTCACTCGACTGCCCTTCGTTAGAGGAAAACGTGGCGAGTGGAAACCGAGGTGACATTTGATTCGACTGCCTTTCGTTAGAGGAAAACGTGGCGAGTGGAAACCGAGGCGACATTTGATAAACATTTTACCAGACGTGGCGTTTGATAACGCAACGCCACATACAGTAATTTTTTACAGCGCGAGTAAATGTGAAGCAGTTATGTAACAATATGTGCGTGTTTGTGAGATTGCACTCGAAGGTGGCATGTTTCTCAGACTGGTGAACGCCGCAAAATGAAACGTGGCCATAAAATCAAACGCACATCTATATATGGTCTTAAATGGTTGCGTTTCATATTCACATTTCTGGATTCTGTAACAAAATATTAATCTTTGTTAATCACTTAGACGTGGCAATCAGTCAGCTACCATAGTAAATTTTAAATATGATTAAGTAAAAGTAAAAAAAATAAACATGCAAACGCATGCCTTTATAGTAGTGAGGAAGTTAGTGGTCGAAATCACAACCATTGATTTATTGGGACGACTAAGAATATTCCATCAATATTTAATCGTGTCCATACAAAACTGATTAAGCACTAAAAACCTATTAAATCTGCCCATTGTCAATAGGTATACGCCTTTCGGCGTAATAAAAGTAGTGGGCTAATTTGGGAGCAATCTTCTCTCTGGATTTCCACTTTTTAGGAAAAAAATGGGCTTGAACCCTTTCAGGGTAGTCTGATTTTAGCATAGATCAAACTTTCATGCATTTCATAACCTTACCCCATAAGTTTTGCTCCATTTTAAACCAACCTAGATGCTCAGAAGAGAGTTCTAGATTTACCTGAAATTTAAAAGCTTGCAGAGAGAGGGTCTGCCAGAAAGGTAACTGGAGAAGGAAGTTTGCTCCCGAATTAGAATCAATAAATTAAAAAAAAAAAAACTGGAAAATCAAATCAAATAAGTATGGCTCGGCTAGGCAACCTGTGGCCAATGTGCCTCCCGATGACTCCAGGGCAAACAAAAATCACAAATCGTGGATCCAACCCTTCTCTGGCTCACTCTTCTCTCCAAAATTTTGTGTTTCACTTAGGATTTTGTGTGGAGGTCCGAGTGCTGCGATGGTTCCATCGCCTACCGCTGGAAGGGCACAGAAACGGCTACTAGGCCGACTCTTCCTCTGCTCGGTTCCTTGCTTTCTACGGATGGCCGTGGTGGTGGAGAGCTCCTTGCTTTCTACGGATGGCTGTGGTGGTGGAGAGACGAAGGCTAGCGACCTGGTGTGACCCCACTGTCTTGAGGCAATGGTGCGACCATTTTATTGTTTTTGGTTTTTCTTCAATGCTGGTTGATCGGGTTCAACTACCTGGTATGAGGGTCCAGTTTGAGCAATATCATGGAGGTAGAAGAGGGTTTGTCCTGTTTAAGAGCTGCGCGGCTTCTTACCAGTGACCCAGGTTAATTTTCTTGCCTGGTCGGGTTGTGGTGATGTGTCGGTTGCCCGGCCGCCTTGCGTTGGGCGCTTTCCATGTGATCCAAAGATACTTTTATTAGTTATAGCTATATCTAGGCAGGGAAAAGTTACATAGCATGCATGGTCTACTTGGATGCATTTATGGTTTGTAAAACATGCGATTGAAGTTGTTAGATAGATCTTCCATTCGATTATGTATTTCATTGAGTGTACAGTTTCTATTGTTTGTTGTCATTGATATTATTCAGAATTGTCACGTTTTTTTAATT
>ML868840.1:0-20675 GCA_009831015.1 Picea engelmannii | reverse complement strand
CTTCTTCCAAAAAGAAGATTGAAATTCTCCCTAGACCTACTCAAAGCAAAACACAACCTGAAAACTCTGATTTGGAAAATTTAACTAAAGTTGTACAAAAATTGTCTAATCAAGTTATAGATTTAAAAAGGTCAACTGAAGAAACTTCCTCGAGTAAAGGACCCTACAAACCCCCTTTCTGAAAGCCTTTTCCCACCAACCGGCCTAATCCAAACCCCGAAGGCTTCAACCTAGAAAGTTTGAAATGCGCTCTTCAGAGAATTCTAGAAGCCCAAGATAACTTGATGCCTCCTGAAATCCCTCAGGAGGAAGTCGAGCAGGAAACAGTTCAAGAAGAAGAGCCTTATCCAAACATCTTTGGACACTTCTCGGATAGCATATTTCAAGATAACTTCGAGATTGTTCACCCTTACAACACTAGGAGTAAGACAGCAAACAAACCTCCTGCCGAGAACACTACAACTTCACCTCCAAAGCCATCTAAATCAGCAGAAATTAAACAGAGTAATGTCGGCCCTAAATTAGATTATGATGTTGTTGAAGATCTTAAAAAATTAAGGGCTAACATTTCTATTTATGAGTTGTTGAAGTTTCCATTTTTGTTACAGAAGATGTTGCAAAATATTTCAGAAAATGGCAAGAATGGTAATTCAAATGGTAACAAGGTTGTGCAAAGCAAAGTGTCACAGAAGATTTCCACTAAAAACAATCCTGATCCTCAAGATAAAGGAAGCCTTCCTATAACTCCTGTAAATAATGTAAATAATGTAAATAATGTAGATAAAGTAGCATTAGAAACTGCAAGTAAGAAACCACAAGCTACTACTCTAAGTACTCGCAAGAATATACCTCCTTTTCTTTTAACTTTCGAAATATTCAACAGAAATGTGCATAATTGTATTGTTGACTCAGGAGCATCATCAAATGTGATGCCTTGGTCTGTCTGCCAAAAGATTAACGCTGAAGTGGAACCATCTTCTTTGAAAATCATACAACTTGATCGAATAGATGTTAAAGTTATAGGCGAACTAAAAAATGTATTGATTAGATTATCATCTAACCCAAAGGTTCATCGGGTTATTGATATAATTGTGGTGGATATTCCAGAAGTGTATGGTCTGTTTTTGAGCAGGGACTGGTCGGAGCAGCTACATGGTTACTTCGCGACGGACTGGTCTCATTTATGGCTTCCAGAAAACGGTAAGCCCAACAAGATCAAGGTGAATCGTGAGTGTTACCTTAAGTTCACGGTCACGGATTTGAACGACCCTAATAAACTGTACATACCTCCTACTGATTCACCTGAAGTCCAAGGGATGGACACCTTCTTCAGAAATTTCATGGTTGAAGTTTCACCTATCAACAATTCAGAACAGCAGTCTGAGATCATAGCATATGTGCAACCAACAGCTTCTATGCAATAGTCCCATGAGCCCGACAGAAATCAAATTTGGTCTCTATATTTCGACGGTTCCAAGTCTAAAGAAGGAGCTGGTAGACTAGAATTTGAATGTACGAACAATATCGTAGAATATGAGGCTTTACTGCAAGGTCTCAGAAAAGCCTTGGACATGCACATTCAAAATCTGGTTGTATTCGGCGACTCTGAAATAGTGGTTAGACAGGTAAGAGACTCTATACATTGTCTTTCCCCGCATCTCAAAAGTTACCAGTCTGAGGTATGCAGTTTAATGAACAAATTTTCTGCTTTTAATATAAATTCCATTCCTAGATTAAATAATGTTGAAACAGATCTACTAGCTAATGTAGCCTCTAAACTTCTTCCTGCAGAAGGCTTATCCCCAAACGCATTCTCCGTGGAGCTATTGTTTCGACCATCCGTTCCAGACAATATTACAAACTGGAGAGTATTTGACGATGATCAGCAGATCATTAACTTTTTGCACATGGAAGAAACCTTTCAAGGCGCAGTGATAGATGAACGCACACACGACGACAATTTACACGACTTTACGATAATACCTAATCCGAAATCTTTTGAAGCTCTATCGGACATGGTAAATTACATACCCAAATCTATTGTTAGATTAGAAAAGTTTTATGATTTTGAAGATAAATTTAAAAAGACGGTCAATTGAAAAACCAATAGTTCCTCATTATCTTATGAAAAAGTCAATTTAGGGACTAGTGAAAATCCTCAGTGTATCAATCTAGGCTAGGGATGTTCTAAACAAGAAAAAGTTGCTTTTGTTAAATTATTTAAAGAATTCAAGGATGTCTTTGCATGGACTTACGATGATCTTAAAACGTTTGATCCTAATATTATACAGCATGTCATCCCGATGAAGCCCCAAACCTTACCCTTCCAACAAAAATTGAGGAAAATGCATCCTAAACTAGAACCGACGTTCAAAAAGAATTTAATAAACTCCTAAGTGCTAAAATAATTTTTCCTGTTAGACACACTCAATGGTTATCCAACCTTGTCCCAGTTCGGAAGAAAAACGGGGAAATTCGACTTTGTGTCGATTTCTGAAACCTCAACCAAGCGTCTGACAAAGATAATTATCATGTCCCGCCCATGGAACAGATCCTTCAACAAGTATCTAGTTCCGAGAGGCTATCCTTACTTGATGGTTTCTCTGGATACAACCAACTCTTGATGTCTTCGCCAGACCAACTAAAAACTACCTTTCGTACCCCGTGGGGCACTTACGCTTATCGCAAAATGCCCTTTGGATTGATTAATGTTGGTGCTACCTTTCAGAGAGCAATGGAAATTTATTTTCGAGGCTTAATCAATCACCCCATAGTAGTTTACTTAGATGATGTGACTATTTATTCTAAGAACAAAGACGATCATCTAGCTCACTTACGAGCCGTTCTGCTACGATGTTGTAAATACGGCATCTCCTTGAACCCCAAGAAGTCCATCTTTGCAGTAGAACAGGGTAAGCTACTAGGATTCATTGTGTCTAGTGATGGGATGATTATTGACCTCGAGAGGACTCAAGTCATCGCTAAACTTCCCCCACCTACATCCAAAAAATCCATTCAGTCTTTCCTAGGCCAGATTAATTTCGTGAGAAGATTTGTCCCTAGTTTCTCCGAAATGGTCAGGCCTCTCCAGAACCTGATTAAGAAAGACACCCAATATCACTGGGGACCCACCGAAAACCAAGCTTTTAACGCCATAAAGTTCCATCTCTCATGAGCCCTGACTTCTCTCAATATTTTACACTCTATACTTTTGCCTCTGATCGTTCCTATGCCGCAGTCCTAACTCAGAAGAATTCCGAGAACAACGAAGTACCCATCACCTTTATGAGCTCTGCTTTCAAAGGTGTTGAACTTAACTACCCAGCGGTCGATCGGAAAGCCTATGTTGTTTTCAAATCAATTAAGCACTTCCGGTCCTATCTTTTGAAGTCAAGTACGAAGGTCATTGTCCCTTACCCCGTCGTAAGGAACCTGTTAGTGCAAAAGGAGTTAGGAGAGAAGAGAGCCAACTGGGTCACCTCCTTGCAGGAGTATGACTTAGATATCACCCCAGCACAGATCGTGAGAGGTCAAGGATTGTGTAAGTTGGTTGTTGATTCAAAAATAGGACAGCAATAAGATAGTGATACGTCAAACCTAGAACAACGCGATCAAAGTTTGATTTGTTGCGCACAAAACCTCGTAAGTCCTTGGTACAACGATATTAGATTTTGTCTTGAATATGGATCAGCACCGCGTCACCTTGACCCCGCCAAAAGAAGAGCGTTGAGACTAAAGTCTGCCTCCTTTCATCTAGTTAACGGTATACTGTTTCGTCAAAATTTTGACGGCGTACTGATGCGTTGTCTTGAAAAAGACGAAGCAGAAAAAGTCTTGCTTGATTTGCATGCAGGAGAAGTTGGTGGTCACTTCGGTGGAAATACTACTGCTCATAAGGTTTTAAGAGCCGGTTACTACTAGCCCACGCTTTTTAGGGACTCCCATTCCTTGTGTCGTAAATGTATCATCTGTCAGAAAGCATCAGGGCGGTTGCAAAAACCAGCCTTTCCCTTGCAACCCGTCTCAGTAGATTCTCCTTTCCAGCAATGGGGCCTTGATATCATAGGTCCTATTAACCCTCTGTCCTCACAACATCACAAGTATATTGTGACAGCCACAGATTACTTTACTCGATGGTCCTAAGCTATTGCGCTAATAACTGTTAACACAAGCCAGGTGATTGCTTTTCTGAACTCAAATATCATCACTCGTTTCGGTATCCCTGATTGTCTAGTCTTTGATAACACTTCATACTTTTATTCTCTTGCGATGAGTGAGTTCGCTTTGGAGAAAGGAATAAATCTGAAATATTCTGCTATTTACTACCCCCAGGGCAACGTCTTAGCAGAATCAACAAACAAGAACTTGATCAAAATTATCAAGAGAACCGTGGCTGAAAATCACAAGAACTGGCACAATGCACTGCTGAACGCACTATGGGATGATAGGGTAACACCCAAAGCCGCTATAGGTAACTCCCCATTTTTCCTCGTTTATGGCAGAGAAGCCATTCTGCCACCTCACATTCTTCTTCCTTCGCTTCAATTGTCACAAAAAGTCCAAGAAGAAGATTGTCCTCCTTTAGAAAGCCGCATTAACGCTTTGATGAAGTTGGAAGAAGTAAGAACTCAAGCTAAGCGTAAATTAGATCAACATCAACAATTGATTAAAATCTGGTTCGATTCTAATTCCACTTCTGATAGGAATTTTGAAGTAGGCGATCTCGTCTTGAAGTGGGACAAACCACACGAAGGAAAGGGTGAGCATACCAAGTTTCAAAACTTATGGCTTGGGCCATTTTTAATTGCTAAAAAGTTGGGTCCTAGTTCCTTTCGATTACACAATCTTGAAGGGCAGCTTGACACCTATCCGGTGAATGGCCAAGCCCTGAAAAGATACTTTGCTTGATAAATACCCTTGTATATTATGTAAATATTTCTTTTGTTTGCATTTTTCGTTTGCTTTTTGTTTTGGTTTTGATTTGAATTGATCAGTTTTTTGTGTTTTTTTTTTGAAAATATGCATACATGTGCACTGAGCCATTCAGACAAAGGCCATAGAAAAATTTCTTAGCTGAAATAACTTCTGAAAGTTTGTACAAACATCAGTGATATATTCATGAAACTGATATTTATGTTGGAATATTTTGTTGTTTGAAAGAAGTTTACTGATTTCAATCTCTGAGCAAGGTTTGTCATGATCATCTATTATCTTTTTACGCTATCCCTTTTCCGTAAAGGAATGACTCAAAAAGATGTCTCCCTGTCGTAGGAAGTTGTTTTCGTGAATAAAACATTTATGGAGCTGAATAAAGGACAGTGTTAAAAAAATTTGATGAGGTCTGAAAAATATGTCAAAATACCAAGATTATCAGCGTCACCCCGCTCAGCTATAAATTTACAAAAAGAAAACAAAATAAAAATATTAATAAGAGTTGTGGGAAGTGCTTGTAAACCCGTCGGGATACTGAACAGGTCCGCTGGCAGCGGGTAAATGCATGCATGGCGCCAAGACAACTTCGTCGGGGTACTGAACAGGCCTGTTGGCAGCGAAGCAATGTCGGGTACATGAAAATCTGTGAAAATATAAGAAACCTCTTTAATGTCCTTTATTCTGATCTAGAACTTCTTGACATGATACAGATGTCAGAGTGGGTTAAATGGCAACCCTGTCGAGGCTATGGATGCCTGCTGGCAGTAGTGGCCATGCCAACAGTATTGAAGATTTTATCATTAATATCGTGACTTGCTGATCTTAAGACTGTTATTAGTTTTCATCTTTTAAAACATCGCTGGAAAAGATGGTAAATGTTGATGTTTGTACGATTTTCTGGTTGTTGTTTTTGAGTTGAAATTTTCTTTGTTGTCCTAATCTGAATTTATTTCTTTTGACAGAGATAACTGCTTCTACCAGTGTGTCACCATTGTTGGCAGCCAATTCAATTTTTTCTATTGTCCTATAAGCTGCCTACACCTATGTCTTCTGAACTTCAAATTGTCGTCGCATTTTGCAAATAGACGATATTTTCATTTCTTGTGACACTTGCAAATTGGTCTCCATTTAGTTTTCATGACTGTAAGCGTGAAAATTCCTCCATCGTTATTTGAACTGTCATGATCTTTTTATTGATATTTTGAATGGCACTTACCTTTGGATTACCATTATGTGGCTAAAAGGATTTTCTAACTATGCCTATTTGCCTATTCTTACTTTGATTACGCAACTTGATTTTATTAAACTTATGAGGCATTGAGCATGTGGGCTTATACTTGATTCTATGAATTGCATAAAGGTCATGAATTATTTTTGTTTTTATATATAATGTGATCCTTATGTTAAAAATTTTATACCTATTGGCTTGTCAATTTTATGAAATCGATTGTCACAATGTTTTAAAAACTTTTGATTACACATTTATACAACAAGCGCGTGGTTAACATTTGGGTTTGATTTTATGTTCAATGACATTGGTTTGAAAAACTATAGTTATTTGTGCATTGGCATATCACTCATCGTTTGATTTTTGGTTGGCCGAATGATAAGGTTTTGAACTATGCTATGATTGATTGAACAGAGGTTGAACTTGGCGGTTGTACTTTGCCATTACTATTATGCATGGTGGTGAATAACTCCACCACCCTCGCATGCGCACATTAATGCTTCCCCTTTGATCGTTCATAGCTGTTAGCCCAAATGACTCTTCTCCTATGTATTGGGGAATTCAACCCAAACCCTTACCATGTGCTCGCACCATGGCTCCTGTCGTCCGAGCTGAACCTAATGGCAGCCAGGCTCTGTTGATGTTCGACAGTGCCCGTAGTGACCTCGAGGACAATGGGTGGCTCCTGTTCATACAAAAATTTGAGGGTTTTAACCTCTGCGTTGCTAGGCAATTCGCCATGACCTTTGATGGTTGTTGAGCCAAGGTCGGCGATGTTCAATTGGAAATTGACGAGCAGTTTATCAGTCTTTCTATGGGTTTGTCTGCCACTGGACAACGATGGTCCAAGAATTGCAAAGTAGAAGAGGTCCCTTGGACACTACTCTTCCAGTCGTCTAAGGTTAACTCCTGTGATAAAGGTTTGCCCATGACCATGTTGAAACAACGTTGGCATGATTTATTGATGATTATCAAACAGTTTATCACCTGCGAAGGTCGGTACGGGTTTGTTTTCTTACACCACCTTCATTTGCTCATGGTTTTTATGGGTTATCATATCAATATGTCCTATTATCTGCTTAGAAGCCTGTTTAAAATGTCGAAGAAATACAAAAGGAACCAGGCTGATAGCAGCCTTTTTCATTATGGGCTGGTTAAGATTATTGTTGTCTGTCATTTGGGGTTACACGAAGATTGTTGGAGAAATTTCCTTGCTCGGAATGATTTTGAGGATTTGAACCCTCCACAGGTTGACAAACCTGTGGTGACCGAGGACAAGGCTATACCCCCGGTACTCTACAGCATCATTTTACCTAAACCCTTGCCCGACTCACCTATCAACCTATCCCACACCGTGACTAAGAACGTTGAGACTGATAAGCCTTTGGGAAAAAAAGCCCAAAGCCAAACCCACTGCAAACGCCAAAGGCAAAAAGAATGCCCGTTTAATTTCTTGGATGGCAATAAATAAGCCAAAACCTCCTGTCAACCCTAACCCTATCGTGTTAAGTGAAGACTATGACTCGGAAGTGGAGCGTTTCTTGGCTAGTGAATACCCCTATTCGGAAGGTTTGTGTGCCGAACCCTCATATGACTTCGTGTCAAACCTACCCCCCTGCCTACAAAACGACCATAATTACCCTGGCATTAAGCTGCCTTGTAAAGCCCCCGGCCATTCATCCAAACCCTCTCCTGCTCTGTCAACCTACAGTGCCATCCTGTGATCAATGCAACTCGTGGATAGAGAGATATTATCTTGATGTCCCGATTCTACAGTCAAAAGTTCACTCTTTGGAGGACCAGGTTGCATGGCTTACCATTCAAAAGGCTAAGTTACAAGCCGCTGATAAGAAACAAAGGACGACATGCTCTATTTTGTTCAAAAATGTGGAATCAGCTACAGCGGTCGTGAATTCTAAGTTGGCATAGTTTGAGCAGCCTCACAGGTATGTTTTGATATCGCTTGTTTATATAACAAATTTGAATTCTTGTGAATAGCTCTATTTACAGCATGGATTTTCTATGTCACATTGTATGCATGTTATACATAGCTATGCTTTGACTAAATGGAATTTTGTTTTCCCAGTTTAGCCTCGATTGGATTTCCTTCGATTTGATTGATCGTGGTATTGATTTGATTGGTTTGATTTAGGTTAAATTGGATGCTCTGTTGTCGATTGAAGTCGTTTGTATCTATTCTAAACACAAGTTGTTTCTCGTATTTCAATTTTGAACACAATCATGTTTCAATTCGAATTGGTTATAATGTATACGATATGATTGGAAATAATGGTTAACTGTCACGATTTTATGTCCCATATGACTTTCGACCAACAGGAATATAATTCGGATTATGTTCAATATGTTTCTGTTAATATGCACCCAAATTTTGAATAGATATGATTCATAACAGTTATATCCATCCAGTTAATTCGCATTGGTTTATTAGATTATGTATCAGTTGGATTCATATTGTAATGAATATGTTGTTTGAATTTGATTGGAAGAACGAAATGGAATGTATCCAGGTTCACGATTTGTTTCTATATTAAACTCAGTCATGATTTGTTTTGATTATTTGCCCAGTTTGCAATTATGAATTCTGTTGATTCTATTAAGATGGCGATTACAATTAAGATCATGTCTGTTGACTGTGCAAGAATCAATCACAAAATTGGTTGGGTTGACGCTATTGCATATGATTTCGTTTACACATAATCATAACAGTCTTTCCATCTGTGTATTCGATTAAACGATTTGAATATTTTGCTATACCATTACAGTTATAACGAGTGGATGATGGTTGTGTTGGATTAGATCGTATCACATACGATATGATTCATTATTGATTTCATTTGATATGAAACAGTCTTGTTACTGTTTGACCCAATTTTATGGTAACAGTAAAACAGAGTATTCTTACCCCTGTTTTCGATTTAATCACTTTTGATTCTTTTTAATGTTTAATAATAAAATCATGAGTGATTCGTTTCAAATGATTATTGAAAGAAAATTGGATTTGATTCTTTTAAAAAGATTTGATTTGATTTTGATCATGATCCTGTATGTTATTTTAGACTAGCTACAGAATCAGATGATTCTGTAGCTAAGTCTGTAGAATCAAATTTTTATTTTTTTACTAATGAAATATCTTTCTAACTTGATATTTTTGGTCTATTGCAGAGGAATTCGAAATTGCAGTGGATATTTCAAATATTTCACTTGCATTTTAGTTTCTTAGTTTAGTTGATTTTGGGAATATCTTCCCAGATTATGTAAACAGTTTGATACTATCCACAAGGAGGTTTTACCCTGTGGGAAGACTTATAAATACTTATTATTTTTGTAATAATGTTCATCCTCATTCGTGGGAGAACAAGGATATGGAGTTTTAATACAGACTGAGGCAGAATTTGGTGTTTTTTTACAGCTTTAGCTTCTCATGATATCAATATTTTGTTTCATGTTGTGTATATCAACTTGTATTTGGTTAATGCCAAACAAAAAGATACGGAATGAACAGGCTGAAGCGAGACGGATTGCCATTGCGGATAGGGCCTAAACCCTAGCCACCTCCGCTTTGATTTTTGTTTGCTCGGGCTCGGATCTTCGTCTGAAGCAGCCGATCAGGGTTCCCCTTGCTCTCTGCATACAGGGCCACGGATCGGCATCTTTCCGAGCGTCCATCCTGCGTCTCGCCTACATTTCCTAAGTGTTTCATGCGGTTTGGAGCAGTGGTCTTGCTAGCCTCTACGACTCTGCGGGTGGTCGACGGCTTGCTTCGATGGCCCCAGATCCGATTGCCGAGTTGGAAGAAGATCCTTTGGAAGCATTCAAAACGTTAGTCCGCTCGACAGGACCTAAATCCAAGCCTTCTCTCCCGTTTAAGTTTGTTAAGAAGATGGAGGAGATCCCTTCTCTGGAGCTATTTCCAGAGGACCCTTGCAATCTTGCCCTCTTTCTAGCAGAAAAGGCCCTCATCGGAAAGTTTATGGGGTTATGGCCTAGCCCCAAAACGGTGGAGGCATGGATGGAGGATCGTTGGAAGATGCTGATACAGGGAAACATTTCTCTGTGCGCAGTTGGCAGGGGTTTTTTTGTCTTCAGTTTCTCGAGGAAAGAGGATCGTGATCTAGTTTTCAGATCTGGACCCTATTTATTGGGGTCGAGAGGGTTCTTCTTAGCCCCCTGGATGCCTAAATTCAACCCCGGAGTTGAGATCACAGCAGCCCCTATTTGGGTTAGGCTGTCCCATATTCCCTTGCATCTCTGGGGGATAAGATCTCTGGAGGACATTGGAAATAAGCTTGGGCGTTTCCTGGACAGGGCGGAGCCGAAAGGGGATCAGTTTACCTGCGCTCGTATTTGTGTTGAGGTTAACCTCGAGAAAGGACTTCTGGAACCCATTAAGCTCTCTGTAGGGGAATGGTACCATATCCAAGAGCTGGACTATGAGCAGATTCCTTTTAAGTGCCTCTGGGCCCATGCTTACGGTCATTTCGCAAAAAGCTTCCCCAAAGCCTCTAAGGAGCCGGGACCAGTCAAAGAAGATGATTTTCAGCCAGTTTCTAATCGACGAAGGTAGCCAAGGAGAAATCCACTAGCCCAGGCTCCGAAGGCCACTCATTTAGCAAAGGCAACTCTAGAAAATAAAAACAGCTTTGATGCGCTGAAGGAAGATGAAGCCCTAGATCCAGAAGCAACAGCAGTCAAGGAAGATCCTCCGGCAGACGAAAGCCTTCCGGATTCCACCCCCCCAGTTTCAGTAGCAGGGAGAGAAACTCGGGCTTCAGTTCCGGAACCCTCTACCTTTGCAGGTCTAGATGTTTCAGTCCCCTCTAGTGGATCTGTGGAAACTTCTGAACCTGAAGACAATTCAGTTCCGTCTCCACCCCTTACCTGAGGGCGAAAGACCAACAAAGCGCGTAGAGAAAAGGAGGCGACCTCCAACATTTCTTCAGCTTCTCAGAAAAAGCTGGATCCCTACTTTAAGGGGAAAACTTCATCTCCCCCGGTTTAATGCTTTGCTTCTATCTTCTGCTATGCTCACAGTTTCTGAGAATTTACTCATGTATGCAATTTTTGTCATTTTCTCGAATTAGCTCAAGAAGCAGATTGGATTGGTCTCCCAAGAAATCCACAAGAAGGTTGGCAGCACTGTTAGAGGTCACCAACCTTCTTCAGATTTGTAACTTTCTGATTCTGGCTTGCCAAAATGCCGCTTAATGCAACATAATCGTTCTTGTCAAAAAAAAACTTGTATTTGGTTAATGACTACTTTAGCTATCTTAATCATTTGCAAATGATATAATTTAATCACTGTAATCCATATATGATTTCTTCCAAGTGTTTAAAAAACATAGTGATTGCTTAATTCAGTTTGTGAACGACATATTTCTCTTCTTCATAAGTTGAATTATCAAATATAAGTTTTTGCATAGCAGGTTTCCCTTATTGCAAAGATTTATAAATCATATAATTGTTATGATTTTTTATGTCTTGTTTGTCCTATAAATAACTTAAAGAGCAGCACAGCCTATCGTTTACGAGAAGCTTTTTGATTAACCGGTGCGAGTTTCCTTCCTCCGACCATCTTCGAAGTCATCATACACAAGACAAATTAGGAGGGTTTCCAGGTCAGTTTGTCATTTCTTTGTTTAGTGTATTTGTTAGTATTTAGTTAGATATATATGTTCAATATATTTGATTGTTTAATTTCGGTAAGTTTTATTTCTTATTTATAAAAAATCAACAAAAACATACCTCGTTGTCTTAAGGCAGAAAGCACATGAGTTTTACAGGGTTTATACAAATCTGCCAGTTGTGTATATTGTATATTTGTGAATAAGTTATAATATAACAAGTAGTTAGACAACTAATTATTAGAGTTAGTGTAATTAGTAGTTTGTATATAGAATAGTTAGAGTAGTTTATATTTAGTTTTAGTTTAATTTAGTAGTTTGTTTTAATTTGATTAGTGTATTAGTTTGTTTTTATTTATTGTTAGTTAGTTTAGTTTCTTGTATTTAGTTTTAGTTTGTTTTATTAGTTTCTGTTAGTTTAGTTTGTTTATTTGTTTTAGATAGATTAGTTAGTTTAGATTAGTTTTCTCTTTGGTTTTCCTAGGATCTTAGAGCGGCCAACGGAGCCGTTAAACCCGTCAGGGTGGTTCAATCCAAACGGCTTGGGTTATTAGACAACCCCGGACCGGTTCCACTCTCTCAGTTGACGGATGGTCAATTTCGCCCGTCAACAGGTTAGTGGTCTGATCATCTTGCATAAAAATAGAATTTCATTTTTTGGGCAGGGGCTGTACGGAGGGTCGTACAGAGGGATTTTTTGGATGTGGACCCCACGTGCACGGGCGATCCAGAAGTAGGCGTGCACACGTGTGTGTCTACCCATCGGATAGACGCGCATGGGGGTGTTGGTGAGGGGGTAAAAGGCACGCACTATGTGCGCACCTGTTGGATATACAACTGGCGCATCGTTGTATAGCATCAATAATTGTCAGAGTATATGGGTCACTGGCGACCCATCGGATCAGTGGGGGCCAGCTTATGGTGATGGAGAGAGTACTGGTTGGTGAGCATTTTGCCTGGGGGCTGACGCTGCATGACAGGATGGTAGGGCAGCTGGACCATTGTCGATCCACGGATATGGGGGATTTTTCCTTTGGGTCTATCCTGGTGGCTTGGTTTCTGGAGAGGGTGTCGATGCTACACCCTAGGATTTTATTTGGTGTGCCTGGGGAGTGAGAGTCGCGACTGTGGAAATGGTCGACGGTGTTGCTTTGCCATGGTGGTGGTGAGGGTGGCCACTTCTTCACTGCAGAGGCAGCACAGGTATGGCGGCAGATGTTGCAGGTGATATTACGGTACCCCTATGTCGAGGTTGACTTCCGGGATGATCCGGACATGGTGTTACCTCCAGGGGAGGTGTTTGACCATCGAGGTATGGTGATTGATGATGCTGATATGTATTCTTTTGTGTTTTTGTGAGATAGCATGGCATATGTATATGATAGAGATGTTGATACTATCTGTTGTTTGTTTGCATGTGCAAATGTGGCACCTCGCGGGCGCAAGGTGGAGTTGCAGAGAGCGCCGAAGAGACTGCCACGGGGAGAGAGACGTCGGCGTGAGGATGCCACGGTGCGACCAGCTGAGCCAGAGAGGGCAGCGAGGAGGCACCGGTTTGATGACCCTGGTGTTGGGCCATCACACGCTCCTCCAGCGGTTGCCGAAGTGGATTTTGAGGACATACGCCGTCGTCTGGAGGCGGTGCTACAGGATGTTACTAAGGAAATATGGTCTCGCATCCAAGATGAGGCTTTCCTGGAGTAGTGTGTGGGGGTGCCGCCACCATGGCAGGCCATAGTACGACGAACAGCAGTGGCTGCTGCGATGACGATCGGATGACTGTCGTCGGGGCAAGAGGGCCCGGTAGCAGGGGGAGCACCACCTCCTGGGGTAGGAGGTGGTGGGCCGCCACCACCTAAGGGAGGAGCAGGCAGTGGTGCTCTAGAGGCACCGTGAGTGGTGCTCTTAGGCATTCATGTATATATATTTCTTTGTATATAGGCTGGTGAGACCATTTTTTACCGAGGTGCTACATTGGCCTGTGAATACTTGTATTTTTTGTATGTAAACATTTGGATGGAATTGTGGACCTTTATATATACATGAGTATACATGTTTAAGATCTATGTGGTGTTTACATGTTTTTGGTTAATGTTTTGATGATGTTTATTCTATATATATGATGTGACATGTTTTTTGATATGTTTATGTATGTGTAGAGGTAGCTTGATGGGATATATGTCAATCTAACACTATGTTAGCCATGTTATCTGTAATTTGATTCAATTGTCTTGGAATATGTGTAAATGTAATGGAATCAAAATGTCGAGATAAAAGCCTAACCTGCAGGTATTTGCGAAAGAGGCAAAGATCACGGACGCAGTACACATTGTTGAGCTAGAGTACGACTAGTTGAGAGTCGAGGAAGACGATAAGGTGACGAATATGATGATGTTGGGCATCGACCAGGAGGCCAATGATGGTGGTGTATTTGGCTTGGTTGTTGGTTGTTGATCCCAAACATATGCCGCGTGAATGCAGCATTTCATGTGAGGGGGTGTAGAGAGCCCAAGCAGCCAAAGCGAGATTTTGTGTCCAACGGTTGGCGCCGTCGGCGTAACTGATGTGGTAGGCTAGTGGAGGAAGCATCTATCAATAGCACAAAGGATAGTTTAGATGTGAGGGAGGGAAAAAAGATTAAAAACACTATAAAAGAAAATAATCTAAAGTAGAATGACTATGTTTAAGCGTAAAATTTCTTGAGATACAACCCGTTGATGGGTTCTTTGAGAGAGAGGCCTTCGGGGGAGGTTAGGATGTAGGCACCTTTGGTGAGGCAATGTTGGATAATGTATTGGCCATGCCAGAGTGACTCGAATTTGTCGTGGCCAAAGGTATCATGAGCGATATCATAAGCCAGGAGGAGGTCGCCTTCGCAAAATGAGCGAAGGTTGACATGGCGATCAAAGGTAGCCTTGGATCATTTTTTAGCTGCCTCGTTGTTCTGTAAGGAAGATCGATGATATTCATCCAGAGACTCTAAGTTCAGCAAGCCCTGCTCCATTGGAGTAGTGTCGGGTAATAGCTCAATTGCGGTGTGTAAGGTGGGAATTTTGCACTCAATGGGAAGAGTGGCCTCAACCCCATGGACTAAATGAAATGGTGTGAAACCAATAGTTGTTTTCACAGTCGTTCGGTAAGCACATAGCGCAGAAAATAACATATCATGCCAATTGGTTTTATGTTTATTAACCATGCGTTGTAACATGGTCTTGAGGACTTTGTTAACTGCTTCGACTTGTCCATTAGACTGAGGGTAATATGGTGAGGCAAACTCGTGAGAGAATCGTAACCGATATGAGAGTTCGACAAAGATCTCATTCTCGAAGTGTTTACCATGATCGGAAATGAGTTGGAGGGGTACTCCAAGGAGGGATATGACATGGTTAAAGAAAAAACGCGTTGTAATGTCAGCGGTGTTGTTGAAAGTGGGCATAGATTCTACCCATTTGGTGAAGTAATCAACGGCGACAACGATGTATTTGTGACCATTGTTGGAGGGGGGATTACAAGTCATGAAGTCGATGCCCCATTTACAAAAAGGGTCGGTAGTAATGACAGGGTGGAGAAGAGTGGGGGGAGCTCGGGATTTATTGGCATAGAGCTGACATTGCTCACATCGTTTCACGGCATGAATGCAATCATGAAACAAGGTAGGCCAAAAGTAACCAGCTCGGATAATCTTTTGAGCAGTGGATATGCCCGAAAGATGGCCCCCACATGTGTCGTTGTGGCAGTCGTTTAAGACTCTATCAGCCTCATCAATAGTCAGGCATCGACGAAGAATGGTGTCGATGCCCCGTCGGTATAGGATGTCTCCGATGAGGAGGTAGCAGAGGGGCTGATGGCGAATACGACGACAATCATCTTGTGAAAGGTGGTTACCGAACTTTTGAGTGTGGAGATAGACGAGGAGGTCATTGTACCAAGGATCATCTGAACTGATGTAAAATAGATGTTCGTCAGGAAAGTCGGTGTTGACGGGGGCACTGGTGGTGTCAGAGGGGAGGGTCGTGACAGGTTCGGTGAGAACAAGGGCCTGATTACTCTTAGGTGTTGAGAACTCGAGATCGTACTCCTGAAGGACAATGATCCATCGAGAAAATTTGTCGTTAACTTGCCGACGGTTGAGAAGGTACTGCATAGGGTTGGAATCTGCGACGACTTTTGTTGTGCGAAGCAGAATGTAGTGGCGCAGTTTCTGGACTACAAGGATGACCGCAAGAGAAAGTTTATCTTCGTGTTTATACTTCAAGGGTGGCCCTGAGAGGTTTTTACTAATGTAATAAATGACATGCTCACGATTGTCATCATCTAGCTGGATGAGAACGCTGGCTACTGATACAGCTAATGCTGATACGTAGAGGATATAGTCGTGATTGTAGTAAGGTGCACTAATTAAAGGCGCGTTCGAGAGGGAAGTTTTAAGATCGTCAAATGACTATTGGGCATGGGCGTCCCAGTGAAATGGGATGTTGTGACGTAGTAAGCGAAGGAAACCGTGTGCACGTACGGTGTAGTCTGGGACAAAGCGTCTAAGAAAGTTAGCTTTTCCCTGTAGGCTCTGAAGTTGGCGTAAATTCCGAGGAGGTGGAATTTTGGTGATAGCTTGGACTTTGTGGGGGTCCACGGTAATACCGCTTAGGGAAACAATAAATCTTAGGAGGTGCCCTGCGGTGACACAGAACACGCACTTGAGAGGATTCAAGCGGATGTTGTATTGACAACATCGTTGAAAGATAATTTGTAAATCATCAAGATGTTGGGTGCGTTTCTTGGATCGAGCTGTGAGATCGTCCAAGTAGGCGAGGATGATATGAGCCAAATTGTGAAAGATGTATGTCATCGCCCGCTAGAAAGTTGCGCCGGAATTCTTTAATCCAAACGGCATGACACGATATGAAAAATTACCCCAAGGGGTAGTGAATGCGGTTTTATACTGATCGGTGGGGTGAATTTGAATTTGATTATAACCAGAGAATCCATCCATAAAGGATAGAGCCTCGTGGCCTACGCAGTCGTCGATAATTTGATCGATGAAAGGCATTGGAAAGTTGTCTTTGGGACATGCATGATTGAGATCGCGAAAGTCTGTGCAAACGTGGATAGTGCCATGTTTTTTGTTAACGGGTATAGGGTTGGAAACCCATGAGGTATAGGCGATGAGGTAAATGAACCCGGCAGCGTGTAACTTGTCAATCTCGGCTTTGATAGCTGCGGCTTTGGATGGGTGTAGCGGTCGTTGTTTTTGGCAAACTGGTGTAATGTCAGGCCAGGTGTCGATGCGATTTTCGATAATAGAGGGATCGAGGCCAGGGATTTCTGTGTATGACCAGGCAAAAATATCCCTGTATTCCTGGAAGAGGGCTTTATATGCGGTGATTTCCTGAGGAGTGAAAGCAGCTCCAATGGTGATTTCTTCGACGATGCCATTTTTTATGGAAATGTCGATTTTAATGGTTGGTGAAATGTTGGCCATGTTGCCTTCTTCAAAAGAATCTGGGGCAGGAATGGGGTTTTTGAACCAGTCGATAGGCCCTGATGGGATAAAATCCTTGGTTTCGACCGCATAAAAGAGGTGTTGGTTAGGAGGCATGGAGGCTTCCTGTGGAGAGAAGAGTGCGCGATGGTGTAGCGCATCCCAGGGGTGGTCTGGGTGGTTTAACTCTTCGAGTATTTCCTCTTCGCATTGGAAGTGATGGGAATACAAGGGTTCATGAGGAGTGACATCGGTGACGGTGGTTGTGTGGTTTCCCCCTGGTGAAGAAGCAGGGGGAACAATGTTAGGAGATGGTGAGGGTTCACTCGACATAAACCATATATTGAAGTACCGAGGGGTACCCGTGGTGGTTGGGTGTAGAATGTCCGTAGGGGAATGAGCAGGAGAGTTGGGGGGGTTGGGGGGTGAATCCTTAGATAATTCATCTAAGAACCATGGAGGTATTGGGAGGGCCTCGGGTTCGGGAGAAATGACATGAAGATCCTCTAGTGACGAGGTAATGTCACTTATCGTCTCTACGGGCCGTTTAAGTAGGGTCAATTGGCGTTGCCTGTACTCAAGGATCATAGGACACTGGTATGTAAAATGAGTTAATGAATCGAAGAGAGATAAAGGGCATCTCATACGTTCATTGACTAAAGTGGTGACATACCAGATGTCAGTGATATTGGTGGACGAAGACGTAGCAGTACTGGGGTTGCTCTGGAAGTTCTGGCGTACTGCGGCTAATGTCTCCCAAAAGTGCGGTAGTGCTAGGCAATGGTGGGTATAATGGCCATATTCTGAACATATAGCACAAGCATATTTGGTCCACAATCCTTTACTACTGGAAGGGGGGTGGTAGTGGCGGGACTAGCTGTAGTGGCGAGTGTTGGGGGAGTTTGATTGAGTGGGATTAAATTCCGTAATTCTGGTAGAGACGGACAGTTGTTGGTTTGGTGTCCCTCTTTCTCACATAGTGCGCAAGGTGGTGGGATGCATGGAGGAAGTGGAGATGTGGGATCCTTCTTCTTTCTCCTGCCCCCAGCTGTAGCAGGGGGGTTAGTGAGTGGGGGTGTGGTGGGGGTAAGTATGGGAATCGGCATGGGGATTCCTTCTTTTTGGGGGGGAAGGGATGGTCGAGGGACCATCTCTGGTGGGTGTAAATACCAAACTAGGATTGCTAACACCATATTAGGTAGTGTGAGCGTTGTGGCTACCTGAAAAGCTTTGATACCTGGTGGAGGGTAAAAGAAGGGAATTTGAGTGATGGCTTGGGGAACTGTATCCCAAAATGGAATATGTCCTTGGGGAGATGTGGAATCGTGGACTGGTGGGGTCGACGAGTGTGCAGGAGGTTCTTGAGGAGGGGGTTATGTGACGAGTCGGATGTCAGATATGATAGAAGCCTTTGTAGGAGGAAGGGTATCCTCTGTGTGAGTTCTGTTAGATGATATGACACATACTTGATTGGAATGATGAAGGAGTGGTGGTGCTCCATGGTATGTACCTAACAAGGATGGATCTTTAAAAATCCCAAGACCCATCTCAACGAGTGGATATGTGTCGTGGCTTGTGTGGATGAGAGGAAGAATGTTATTGATGTTGGCAGATGGATTATGCTTGTAATGTGAGACTTGGTCAATAGTAACAATCTTCCCATTGTGAGGGAACATCATTGTCCGAAAGGAGGAAGATGCCATTGCCTTCATAGCGTACATGTAGCTATGACCGAACAAGATATTATAATCGAGAGGGGTGTTGATAACTTCGATATCGATGAGAATGGTCTTGCCCCCGAGTTCGACGGGGACATTTTGGAAGAGCCCTTCAGGAGACGATGTTCGTTCATCATAAGCGCGTAATGTGATGGCAGAGGGTATGAGTTCCGGGGAACCAAGTTTCTGCCATACTGTTTTAGACATAATGCATGTAGATTCACCTTCATCGATGATACACCGATGAACTGTGATGTTCCGAATTTTTACTGGTATTTGAAAAGTGATCAAGGTGAGAAGACGAGGTTCTCCACTCTCAAGATCAAAGGTAATGAGTCGGGTATTTGCGGGGTCGACTACCCCCAAGGTGGAAAGTAATGATTTTCGCTGAGTAGAATAAGTCTAGAGGACCTCCAATACTGACATGGCAGCTAGGGATTGCGCTAACTCGTCTACCAAACTATAGTTATGAGCTTCCCTATCCTATGGGTTGTGGACATTCCTACGCAATGGGATGCGAGGGATGTGAAGCGGTGGTTCGGAGGAAGGGTGAGGAATCACCAACGGGGGGCCCGTCGTTGTAGGGTTTGTCTCTGGAGGGATGGGAGGAGACTCAGCGGGTGCATTATACTGACGGTTACGTGTTTGCAGAAGGATTTCTTCCTCACTTGTGAGGAGAATTGTGCGATCTGTTGGATTGTTGGGGTTGAGGTATTGTCCAGTCGGAGGTGGGGGATGTTGTGTGTCATGTTGGGTGTTTATCACACCTTGATGTGGAATAGGATTTTGCAGCACGACAGGAGGGGGTTGTTGCACGTATTGTTGTGGTGCCTGCTGAGGGGCAGGCGGTGCAGGAGAATGGGGAAGACTACCAGAGTCTTTCAATCGTTTGAAATCAGTGATCTGGGGACAATGATGAGTGTAATGGCCAAACCCACCACAAAGGGCACAAGGGAAGATGGTTTTAACATTATTGTTATTTCACCCTTGGCGTTTATTATTATTGCCCCCTTGGGGGTTTTGATTCCCTTGGTTCTGGTTGCCCCCGGTGGATTGGTGTTGTGGGGGTTGATTCCCGCCTTGACCTGGGTTGTTGTTATTCCTATTCCATCCTTTCTTCTTGGCGTTGTTCGACGAATGGGTTGGATTGGCCGTATTCAGCTGTTCAAAATTTTGGTATTGCTGAATGGCAGAGGGTTGAAAAAAATTCACCCCCGCATGTGGATGTGGGGGAGCTATGGGTTGTGGGGGACCAGGAAATGGGAAGTATGGATTCTGTGGTGGTAATGATCCATAAGGTACATAGGAAGGCGTAGTGCTTTCTCTAGTACTATAAGCTGAGGTAGAGGGAGCACCAGAGTTTGTTTGAATAGGTGGATGTATGGGGGGTGTCGGCGGTGGTCCACTGATGAGTGGAGGTATAACAATAGGGTATGGTTGTTGATAAGGGGGTGGGGGGTAATAAGAAGTGCCCCTGTATGTCGGTGGGTATTGAGGTGTTCCATACATCGGTGGTGGTTGGGGTTGTGGATCTGTTGGTTGTGGAGCCTGATTATCTTCCTGATTCAGAGGTCCTTGCTTTCAGCTGTGTTTATACCCCATGAAGTATTTACACCCCAGAAGTATGTACACTCTTCCACGTGGGGGAGTGCAGAGGGGGGGTACCCCCTCTGCGG